>CAUYSK010095271.1:0-16975 GCA_963575035.1 Avahi laniger
GCAAACCACCCTCACTTCCCTGTTCCTCCCATTTAGTTGCACTCCACCACTGCCCAGTGGTGTCAGAGGAGGCCTGGTGGAGAGTCAAGACTTTCACCGCCACCCAATGCCAGTGAGGCCAGACCCTTCCAGCCTTCCTCCAGGCCCACCCCAGTAACAAGGCACTCCTGTCCCACCCAGCCAGCGTGACGTCAGCTGAGGCCTAGTGAGGAGCCACAACTCTCACCCCTGTTCAGCAGTAATGGCGAGACCTTCCTCCTCTCCTATTCCCAAACCCCTCATGTCAACGGAGGACAATTGGAAAATCTAGACCTCCTCCCCTACCTGGCAGTAACAAGGTCATGCTGCCTGCCTTCCCCTCCTGGAGTGGCGTCCTACAAAGCCAGGTGAAACAGGAGATTTAGAGTCAAAGATATCTAACTTAATACCCACGTGTCCGAATTTCAATTAAAAAATCACTTATACAAAGAAGTGGGAAAATCACAACTAATAAGAGCAAAAAGGCAATCAAGAGATGTCAACAGTGAGACGACAGAGAGGTTACAATTGCCTGACCAAAATTTTAAAGCAACAATCATGAAAATGCTTCAAAGAGCAAATACAAACACACTTGAAAAAAGTGGAAAAAATAATCTCGGCAAAAAATAGACATTATAAAAAAGAACCAAATGAAAAATTTAGGAACCAAAAAATATAATAACTAAGATTTAAAAACTCATCAAATGAGCTCAACAGTAGAATGGAGAGAACAGAAGAAAGAATTAGTGTACTGGAAGGACAAGAGAAATTATCCAATCTGAACAACAGAGGGAAAATAAACAGGAAAAAAAATGAACATCCTCAGGGATCTGTGAGACTCTTAAGAAATATTCATGTCATTGGAATTGCAGAACAAAGGGAGAGAGAGGGTGAAAGTAGAAAAAATATTTTTAAAAATAATGTCTAAAAATTTCCCAAGGTAGAATTCTGTAAGCTCTTTTCTCTTATATGTCAAATACCTAATTTGACTGGTGTATTCCAATTTCATTTATTTCTCTTGGAGTTAACCTCAGATTGTCTCAGCCAGAACATTTTTATGGTGTTTTTACTCATGCCTAACAGTGGTTCAAGGTAAGCAATATTTATAAATACATAAAAGTAAAAAAAATCTATTGGTAGTCAATAACATATTATATAAATTTAGATGGATTTGGAAACACAAGAAAAAACTGAAACAAATGGGAAAAAAAAGATGGAGCGATTATGTAGAAAGAATATAACTTGATACATATCTATGAAAAACACAAGTTGAAAATTTAGAATTATAATAAAACAAGTATGATCTTTTTACTTCTACAATATCAAGTATTTTTACATATTTGTTACATATTCAAATGTGTTTTCACATTAGTTCAAATTCTAGGTTACCTGACTTTCACTTTTAAAAAGATAGAGAAGGGAAATTAATGTAGAAACTGTTTCTGTAAAAACTGAACTTGAGGTTGCAGCTCTTGGAAGGGGGAGTGTGAGGGAATTGAGACAGTTCTGAGACCCACAAGGCACTGGCACAAGCAAGTGTGCCTCCACAGACAAAAGTCAAGCAAAAGTGATGAGAAGGGTTAAGTAGACTGTAACAAAGAGAGCTTGTGTTTTTGCTTTAATGCTGGTTCAATCTTCTTTTTTTTATTTCAGAATATTACGGTGGTACAAATGTTTTGGTTACATACAAGGATTCCTTTGTACTGCTTGAGTCAACGTTATAAGGGTGCCCATCACCCAGAGAGTATACATTGTACCTGTTAGGCATGATTTCACCCATCCCCACCTCCCCTCTTCCACTTGCATGATTTCTGTTGAATTTTACTTCCATCTGTGCACATGAGTGCTGATGAGTTAGTTCCAATTTAATAGTGAGTATATGTGGTGTTTGTTTTTCCATTCTTGCAATACTTCACTTAGAAAAATGTTCTCCAGTTCTATCCAGATTGTTGCAAATGGTGTTAATTCATTTTTTATGGCTGAGTAGTACTCCATGGTATACATATATCACATTTTATTAAGCCACTCATGAATTGATGAGCACTTAGGGTGATTCCACATCTTTGTGATTGTGAATTATGCTGCAATAAACATTTTAGTGCAAGTATCTTTTCAATCCGGTAATTCCTTGTGTGTTCACTTATCAAAAGAATCATTCACCTTTCGTTTGTATTTTTCTAAGAGCATTGTTTACTAGTGTTTGATATAGCCTATTTTGTTAGGTAGCCCTTAGTTAGATACCACTGCTCTTGTGAAAATCGTGCTCATTGGTTCTAATTCACAGATAAATTCTATCTTCCTCATGACAACTTTTTATACACTTGGAGATAACACTTTTGGCTCATCCAACACTCAATCTCAACTCCTTCTCCCTAGCTTGTATCTACTGTCAAGGCTGTAAGAGTTAAACTTTTGCTTTCCCACTTCTCTTGCAATTAGAAGTGTCCTTTGACACAGCTTCTGCCTATGAGATACATGTGGAAATTTATGATATAGCCGCCTCCCTTTTTTCTTCTTCTTGTGAAGATGTTGGCTGGGACCCAAGCAGCTGTCTGAAAACCACAGGGAAAGGCCAGATATTAAGATATTGGCCATGATAACCTTGAGCTACTGAACCATCACAGACAACTACCTACTTCCTGCTTCTTGATATGAGAAAAAATAAACCTTTCTTTGTTAAACCTCTATATTGAGATTTTCTGTCACTTGCAGGCAAACACAATGGTAACTGACGGAGTTTTATGCTTCACGTCCCAATATTTCCTTATGAACCGTGGATACCATTATACCAAATCCTGGCCCCCTTCCGTGACAAGTCTTCGGGCTTTCCTGCTCCTTTTCTCTGTACCTGAAGACTCTTCCCTCCTGGCCAGAGTCTACTCATCCTTCACATTTTTCTTTGATGCAGATCCCCAGTCAGAAATATTTTCTTATTTCTTACACTAAACTTCCACCAGCTTTCTGAAGTGCCTCTCTCATGCTATTTTTCCAAATCTGTCATGAAACTTAGTTATTTGTATATTTCTCTTATTCCTTATTCACCCCCCCAATGGGACTGAAGCTGTTTTTATGCCGACTATACTATCTTTCTCTGTATTCTCCTATATTTTAATACAGGTTGAGCATCCTTACTCTGAAAATCCAAAACTCTGAAAATCCAAAAATCTGAAACATTTTGCGTGCCAACATGATGCCACTAGTGTAAAATTCCACATCTGACCTCATGTGATCAGTTGCAGTCAAAATACAGTCAAAATTTGGTTTCATGCACAAAATTATTTAAAATATTGTATGAAATTACCTCAGGCTATGCATATAAAATGTACATGAAACAAATTTCTGTGTTTGGACTTGGGTCCCATTCTTAAGATATCTTATTATGTATATGCAGATATTCCAAAATTTGAAAAAATCTTGAACTCAAAACAAACCTGGTCCCAAGCATTTTGGATAAGGGATATTCAGCCTTATATGGCCTCAGTAATAGAAAGCACTATTGTTTTATTGCAATTCAGCAACTATTCATTTCTTCATTTCCTTTCAATTGCTTACATTTCAGTTAAGTTTATAGTGGAATTTTAAGAAAGAATTTGGTTGAAGAGGAAAGGCAACATTAGCTTACTTAAGTGACGATCTTTTAGATGTTGGCCTCTGAAGAAAGGAGGCTACCTATCTCAATACTATTTTATACACCTGAGTTGCCACTGTCTAGTGTCAACCAGCTAGAAAAACAAACATAAACGTCTGGGGTTTTAACAAAGCTTTGGAGGAAGAGCCTTGTTGATGAAATTATATTAATCTATGCTCGAGAGCTATTTAAATTTTAGAACATAAAGCATGGAGAAGAAAACATATCAGGGTCATTGGATCGTAGGCACTGTGTTCTGTCTTGGATAAGGACACTTTACCTAGGTTAATAGCTTTTTTTCTTACATGGAAGCCCCTGGCTTAAACATAGGAAATTCTATTACTGAGAACAGAATGAGGGGAATTGAGAGGCTTGACATTGGGCTGTGTAGTTTAATTGTTTTTTCCTTCTGTTTTTGAAAGGGAAATGAATTTTCTTTATTATGGAGCTGTACTGTGTTCTCAGAATGGCCTAAATAGTCTTCTGATTATTTTTTCTTTATTATGGTAAGAACACTTAACATGAGACCTAACCTCTTAATGAAGTTCAAAGTGTACAATACAGTATCATTGACTGGAGGTGAAATGTTGTACTGTAGATCTCTAGAACTTATTCATACTGCTTAGCAGACACCTTATGCCCCTGAGCTAGTAACTCCCCATTTCCCTTTTCCTCCCCAGCCCCTGGCAACCACCATTCCACTCTTTAATTCTATGAGTTTGACTATTTCAGATACCTCATATAATTGGAACCATGCGGTATTTGCTTTTGTGTGACTGGCTTACTTCACTTAGTGTTTAGGTTTGAAATTATAACATTTCACAGGAAAATGAAAATTTTGTTTGTTCGTTTAAAATAGCGCTTAAGAGCCACTCACTGCAATGGCATTTTGTTTTGTTTTGTGTGTGAGTTTCTTTCTTGCTTGCTTGTTTGCATTTGATATCCCATATCCTTTTTTTGATAAATTGTATAATGAGCAGAACGTCTTATTTTGGAAGTTCCTACTGGGTGAATGACATTGTGCTCGATTCTTTGCAAGCACCATCTCACTGAATTGTCACAGCCACACTGAGATTATATTATCTCCAATGACAGATGAAGAAACTAAGATTAGATAGCTTAGTCCATGTGGACTGCTATAGCAAAATACCTTAGACTGAGTATTTATAAATAATTAGTCAGGTGCCAGCAGATTTGGTGTCTGGTAAGAGTTCATTTTCAGCTATCCATAGATAGCATCTTGTTGCTGTGTCCTCACACGGTGGAAGGGGCATGACAGCTCCCTTCAACCTCTCTTATAAGCGCACTGATCCCATTCACAAGGGCAGAGCCCTCATGACTTTATCACTTCTCAAAAGGTTCTACTTCTTAACACCACCTACAAAGGTGATTAGGCTTCAACATGAATTTCGGAGGGGCACATTCAGACTATAGCAATAACCCAACACAAAATGAAGTTGGTAAGTGGGAGAATCAGATTTGAATACTGATTTCTGTATCTTCTTTTTAAAATTCATGATCTTTTTTCTCTAAAAGAGAAATGATAAGTGCTCCTTGAATTACTGGGTGAGAAACTTGGCACCTATTTTCTTTTAAATAGAGATTTTCACAATATCTTTTTTTTTTTTTACTTGACATATTACCTTGAACAGTACTTTAGCGAATATTTAAATGTAGACTAAATACTTGATTGTACCCGAGTTTTATTTTCCGATTTCAGAAGTGTTATTTAATTTGATTCTTTTCTTCTTGGAATAAGACAGACAATTTCAAGGGCAAGTCTTCAATATCATCTGAATTTGATTAAAATGAGTACTCTTTAAATCAGGCTATTTTTATCGAGCTATCATAATTAATATTGGGACAAAAGAAAGCCTACTTAAGGAGAAGCAGAGAAAGATGGGAAAACAAGCAAACTGACATTGATATGAGGGGAGAGGTAGCTTCCTCTGAATTTGGATATGTGCTCACTAAAGTTGAATATTAAGGCAGAGCTGATTAGAACATTTTGCTAATAAATTTTATAGTGAGGTTTCTTGTGTGTCTTAGGGGTGTGTGCATGCGACTCCACGATGCATATGGCTATTGTCACTCTGTGGATCTTAAACACATTTTAATATTTTTAACTCAAACTTTTCAAGAATTTTCTTTAAAAAATAAAAGCAACTAGTATAGGTACAGAATGTGATATATGAAAAAAAAATCAGACAAATATTGTATTCAAAACCAAAACATAAAATCAACCAATGTAGAAGAACTTCACTTTGCTGTCTAATTATTTTGAAAATGCTTTAAAGTAAGCTGTGCAAGAGTTAACAAAAGTAAAAATGGGTTTCGTTGTTTATTTTTCTGCTGTTGAAGAAACTGACAACTGCTATTTTCAAGTTTGACCTACTTATACCTGTCTAAACGTGAAATACAAATAAGTCGTCATCCAGAAAATTACAGTTGTGTCATGGCTTTATTAGTATCAGGTGTTTTTTTTTTGTTTGTTTTTTCTTTTTGTCAATTGTCTAATCAGATGTAAAAGCACAACCTATTTGAGTCAGTTGGGAAGTATTACATAGAACATCACCATGTGTCTTCATGGTTTATGTATCTTTAATCTCTGTAATTTAAGACAATAATGAACATAGATGAGATCGTTGCTTTGGCCTAGAGGAATTCATCTGACAGAAATAGCCATTGGAACTGCAGCTGCATAAAATTAGTGTCAGACTTGGGAGACTTGACTGATAGAAATATAATCACTGAGAGTTTAAAATACAAACTGTCTGGTTTACTATAAAATATTTGTAAATATAAACTGTATATAAATAAGTGAGGAAAATTCCAGATGCTCAAATGGCTAACTAGACTTTCAGAGTCCTGTGAAGACTGAGAATTTATAGGTAAACCTTAAATTTGTAAGTAAAATGGTTATTATGTATAACATACACACAAATATATATTTTATTATGTATATATGTGATATATGTTCTTTATCAGCTAATATTTTGAGCACCAACATATATGTACAGATAGTAGGTATATGTAATATGTATATACATAAATTTACAAATTATAAACATGCACTGATGTACTAAGTAGTCTTGTAAAACATACATAAACATAGGCATTTAAAAGGTATAGGGTTAAAATTTAAAAAACCCTACTATTTAACTTCTTTTTATTCATTTATGCTATAAAAATCACTTTTCTCCAACTGAAATCTTATCCGTGCTGTTCTTGGTGGTTTACTTCTTAAATGTTTTGCTTATTGTGATGGCCGCTACCACCATGGGCTATAGTCTGAAAGCAGAATATGCACGTAGTGTGAGACTTATCACTGGCCATACTGGGTGCAAATTCATACTTTAGTTTTCTTGATAATATCACAATTTGAGGATCTTGTCTTCCCTCATTAGATGATGATGATTTTACCCTTCAATGGGGGTGATAAAGAGTTTATTTTCTCAGTAGGAAAAATATCAGCTCTGACATTGTCTTGATTACATGTACTTACACTGCAAGTATCATCGACCACCTGTGGTGTCTTTGTGGGCAGATTTTTAAGCTGTGTCCATTTTGTGAGGACAAATTTTGTTTGTACAATTTGAAGTAAAAAAGTTGAAATAATATATTCTATAAACACATTTAACAAAAATACCCCCTTGTATTTGGATGACAAATAAGGAGTAAAGACCTCATCTTTGGGGCCCCCTTCTGGCAGAACTTCCACTCCTCCCACAGATTTCTCCTGTGTCCTCCTCGACACTTGACTATATGGTATACATCAATTCAATCCATACAGTAAATGTTAGTAAGGCTTAAACAGTCGTAATTTTTGATATGTCTACAACTAAAGCACTAATTTTCCCCATGCCACAGTGGATCATCTTGGCGAATCCTGGGGTCAACACATGCATGACACTTTGGAAGCCCCAATATATAATGACAAGTGAATCAGCTCTCTAGAAAAAGATAGTCTTTTGGGCTGCCTCTGTGCAAATAGCATCTTTAATTTATAAAGTTTTTTTCTAAATAGAGGCACACACACATTTGTGACCTAGGGAGTCTTGTCTGGAGAAAACACAGCAATTGAACAGACACACTGACCATTGCTCAGACGAATGCTCCATAAAAATACGGAGGCGGGCAAGGACAGACGGCAAGGATTGCTTGGCTGGATTCATACTTGGACACTCTGTGTTCTTCCATTTTGTGGCATTTCACCACTCTACTTAGATAAATTCCCTCTTCTATTTAAACTCCCTCAAATATTTATCTTCACCTTTGTACTTATTAGATTCCAAAGGCATATGAAATCTTGAAGTTTAAAGGCATCTATTAATATTATACATCTAATCTAACTCCTATTTAAGGCATAAATTTCTCCACAAATGCCTTAGAGATGGAGTTCCAGTTTCTGGGCTTCCATTTACAGTACGTGTTGCTTATTTGCTCAATAAGTCAGATATAATGGCTCTTATTTTGACTGTTAATCTTCTTAGGGTCAAACATTCCCTATTCTTCTGTTGGGACAAATATGACAAAAAATTGTCAATACAATATTGACTTCCTTCTAGTACCCTATGGTTTAATTTGTCATTTTTTCTAAAATAGAAGGCATATGTAAAATAGGAAACAACTGCCAAAAATACTCCAAATGTTTTATTGAAAAATAAAGTGCTTCTTTTAGGTCCTTTGATTTGGCCTTTGCATCATTATTAATGGAGACTAAAAGTACAATCACTTTTTTTGCAGCAGATAGAACTTATTGATTATTCATAATGCATTAGTCCACTAAACATGCTTATCTGAAGAATTTTCATAAGCATTCCTGCTAAGAGGTATCCCCTGTTATCTATTTGAGGATCTGATTTTTGGGAAAAAATGGAATCCTAGAATCTTTTTTGTTTGTTGGTTTGTTTCTAACTGCCACTTTGGTTTATCAATGTGTTTTTGAATTTTTATTCTGGTCATGTGATATATTGGCCTTATTTAGTTTTCTGTCGAATTAGTTTTGTATCATGTTTATATCTTTCCCCCATGATTTAACTTTAAGCTTTCTTGTAGAAAGCGTGCCTAAATTATCCATTGTTTTATTTTCCAAAGCACATAGTGTAATATTTTATAATATTAGATTGTTAATTTGTTTTGATTTGGCTGCCAAAGTGATACAAAGTTATGTGGCAGCAGAATTATCCTTTTTAAATCTGAAATGAGGTAAGGCTGTCTGGGTGTGTATTGCTACTGAAGGAGGAGGAAAGTATTAAAGGACATAGAACATGGACATAGAAATTGTTGTTATGGCAACACAGAAATGTGAAGAATTAGAGCCCAAAGCCGTAAAGAAAAGTTCAATCATGAGCAGCTGGCTTCAGTGGCCTAGCGTGTTCTGACATCCTGGTTGGCAAGAACCTGTATACGTAGTCTTTATACAGAGAACAGTTGACTATTAGAGTCACGAGTCTTCTGCGTTTGTGACTACTTTTCTTTCCTGTAATACCTCTAACCTTAAGACCAGCCTGTGCAGATATCACTTATGCCTATAATTACCATAAGAAGGACTTATTCCCCACCCCCAGCTCCGACACATACACACAACTCATACACCCCTCTTCCTTGACATCTGTTAAGACACTCCATGGGCCTAGTGATAAAATGGGCTTTGTTAGGTGTTTGTACCTTAGAGTGAATTAAATTATTTGATCCTTTCCTGGAATAGGCTTTTGTAGATGAATCTCTAATTGTCCATGGCAGTACCATAGAGAGAGTGTGTATTATGGGTATTTGAGGTCTCTCTAAAGCAAAAATTGTGGTGTTAATCATTCTTCCTGGGGCCATCCCGCCTATGAGAAACTTTCAGACTTGTTACGAGCCCTGGGCAACTGTTTTCTGCCTTTATTTCAAAATGAGCCTGGATGCTTTAAAAAAAGAAATATTGGGCAAACCTCATCAGAAGCAGGGGCATATATTTTTCCCAAATGTTTCTTTTTTTCCTTTTTTTGAGACAGGGTCTCACTCTGTCACTCTGGCTAGAGTGCAGTGGCATCATCATAGCTCACTGCAACCTCAAACTCCTGGGCTCCAGCGATCCTCCTGCCTCAGCCTTTCGAGTAGCTGGGATGAGAGGCACATGCCACCACACTTGGCTAATTTTTTTATTTTTAGTAGAGACAGGGTCTTGCTCTTGCTCAGGCTGGTCTCAAACTCCTGGCCTCAAGCAATCCTCCTACCTCAGTCTCCCAAAATGCTAGAATTACAGGCGTGAGCCACCTTGCCCAGCTCCAAATGTTTCAAATAAACTAATGTGATAGAAAAAGTAACACTGTTTTACAGACATGGCTTTCAGAAAGATGAATGTAGCTTTGAGTCTGTCTGTCTGTCATGCCAGGACGCACCAGCTGGTACCAAAATTGTGGAGGTTGAGGGCCAAACAGGCTGACTTTAGATTTTCTGTAGAAAGGTCAGATCTAAATAATGTAAAGAGGAAGGAATCAGGGACTTAGTCTACCAGATCACCACATAAGGCAACTGGGATGTTCTTGATAATCCATCTTTTTGTCGTTGCTAGGTATTGAGAGACAGCATTGGTCTGCTCCTGCTGGGAAGTCTGCCAACTGCCCTAAAATCTCAAAAATATGCCAATCTTCTGCATATTGGTCAATTAGGACCATTCCTTAATTCTCTTGTCATTAATTCCACATTTGTAAGACGTTTACTGTATGTCAGGCATGCTGGGTACAGTTCAAACAGAAGCTAAGGTCACATGGTAGGACCCACACATCTTCTTCAAGGCTTAGCTTAAGTCCCCACACCATTTGATAACCATGGGTCCTGTCTCTAAATTACGTTGTTCTTACCATTTATACTGCTATCCTGAAAAGGTGTAGCATTATTGTGCTTTTACCATGTGCCAACTGTTGTTCCAACGCTATGCAGATTACTTCATCTAATCCAGTGAAGTGGATAGCTATCATCATTATTATCATTGTCTGATGCTATTTTGGCCCAGAAACATTACCTCGCCTGTCCAAGTTCATGTAGCTATTGTGAGCAGAGCCAGGAACACACTGAGTCCTGTAGATCTCATGCCCCGTGCCATTATGCTTCTCCAGGTGTTCACAGGGGTTTGTTGAAAAAAAAAAATCATCACCAGGGGTATGTTTTCTTCTAAAATGTATTAAAAACTTGTATGAAAATACCAAACTCATTGGTAGGGTTGTTGTTTGGCAAAACAATAATCCATCTGCCTCTAAGAAATGGCATGGTTTAGCCCAAATTCCAGTGAGTAGTCAGGACAATCAGCGTGTAAAGCAGGAATGGGTGATGTTAGGTCTGAAGTTGAAAACTGGTGCAGAGGCTGTGTCGACTGTGTAAACTTTGAGATGATATGTTCCTATACTTCATAATACTTGACAATGTTAAGTATATTATAAGTTAGCATATTTGTTTTGCTCTTAAATTTTTTTCCCTGTCTACTCCCATGAACTTCCTTTGGTGTCACCATACTAAAATTTTTACCATGTACTGCAGTCAAATTAGTTCAGGAATCTCTGGTCTGTAACATACATTGTCACACATGATTATTCATCAATCAACAATTGTGTGTTGAGAATCTAACATGTATTCATAGCTGCATTAGATGCTCAGGAGGGCAAAAGATTTCCTATTTTGCCAGGAGCAGCAAATATCGTTCTCCACGTGCCTTTTGTCCATATAGTTTTCCTCCCTTTTAGTGTGCAAGAATAGTCACTTCTACTGATTTATATTCCATAGCAATAAAGAGCACAGTATTGGGGACACAGTGAGCGTTACAATAAATATATTAATTCTAATAAGGAGCTAAAACAAACAGAAATTGATCCATTTACTTTTTAAAATTGCCAACCATTTGTTCAGAGTGACTATGAAAATGAATTTTCAGCCACACTGAAGTATTTTAATTAAGGCCGTGTTCTCACTCTAGCCAGGTTGAGAGTTCTTCCTGAATTGACTGAATCCAGTTAATCATGTGTAGCCACAGTTGGGGACATTTTAATTTAAAATTATTTTCTAGAATTCTGAATGCTGTCTCACCAAGATTTATATCCTAACTCCTTAATCGCTTTTTACTGCTATTGTGTCTTCTTTCCTGATATGATATTGATTTTAAAAATACTTGCAGTTTGCTTTTTGCCTTTGCAGCTCTGATGAATTTCATCCAATGTTTTTCACTCTTTCTTGTCAAATGATATAGTATGACTTAGTGAATCCACCTTAAAGTCCTAGTGTGTCACCTGCAGTGACCAAAGACAATAGCAGGAGGAGTGAACATTTGAGGGACAGAGAAGATAGAGAACAGAGCTGGTTTCTGAAGTCGTTCCATGCTGGTCACGTCATTGGAATGGGCTTCCCGTTTTTTAACTGAACATCCTAACACAGAGACGGGGGAAAACAAAGTTTTTACAATAAAATAACTGATTTAAACAAGGCAGCTTTGTAAGTTGATTTGTTAAGGGTGCCTGTTGAACTTAAAGAATAAGAGAGATCAGCAGCAGAGCAAATGGAATTTGGTATGACGGTTCCCTATCTTATCTGGGTGTTAGTCAAAATTATTTTGAATCTAAGCAACCAGTACTGATTCTGGATACAAAAGCATGAACAGAAAAACAAAAATATTTACCATAAGGATGCTGGTTAGTACATATACTCAAAGGGAGAATGAGTCAAGTCTCAAAAGGGGCGAGACCAACCAGGACCAGTGTGGCAGGCCGGGCACCATCAAGGTCTACCGTGTCTCCTTTCTGGGTATCTTCAGATGAGCATTTGGTTCTTTCTTTTTTTTTTTTTTTTTGAGACAGAGTCTTGCTCTGTTGCCCAGGCTAGAGCACCGTGGCATCAGCCTAGCTCACAGCAACCTCAAACTCCTGGGCTCAAACAATCCTTCTCTCTCAGTCTCCCAAGTAGCTGGGACTATAGGCATTCACTACATGCCCGGCTAATCTTTTCTGTATATTTTTAGTTGTCCAGCTAATTTCTTTCTATTTTTAGTAGAGACAGGGTCTCGCTCTTGCTCAGGCTGGTCTCGAACTCCTGACCTCGAGCGATCCTCCCGCCTCGGCCTCCCAGAGTGCTAGGATTACAGGCATGAGCCCCCACACCAGGTCCCGGAATTCTTAATAACAAGCACCCTAAGATAATATGCAGCCTCAAAATTTGTTACATTATATATGTGCTTGAAACAAAAATGTTAAGATGTTGGGGAAGACGGATAATTTATCCATATTACTCTAATCCCATCCCCTCATTTCACAGAACAATGTGTTTTTAAGTGGAGAAAAAAAGTTTCATAGTCTAGATTCAAGTCCCTGAAGTATTTTTACTGCCTTAAACTTCTGGAGAAGAAAATCAAAAGGGGAACAACTTTATAGAAAGAACAATGCTATTCTTCCTGATAAAAAAAAGTAAGAACATAGAAAAATTTTATGTCATTAACATTCACCTCTGTTCCTGAATTGCAAAGCATGAATATACTCCAGCCACATCACTGTTGGGTTGGGTGGTGTGGGGAGCTGGATGCCTTTTAAGTTTGGTCTGTAGCTGTATAAAACATTAAAAATACATAATAAGCTATACATTGGATTTGGTAATTCATGAGAAGCATTTTATTTTATGTCAAAAGAAAGTATTGCCCCTTTATAATTATCTGTGTCAAAATTGCCCTGCACAAGATCTTTCATACTTTAACCTGACATTTTACTTTTGAAGAGTATGTTTTGAAACTGACTCAGCTGTAAGCAATATAGTTTTAAATTGGTCATCTGTAGAAACCAGTAATGCTCGGTGGTATTTGGTTCAATTTCTCTCCAGAATGTGATGTTTGCTCTTTCATCTTAATCGTAGTAACAAAAGGCTAGAAGGGCATTCCAGAGATTGAGGCTTTTAGACTTATGTAATCGAAAATTTGGTTTATCCATACCCACTGTAGCCTTGTTGATCCATGGATTTTTATAGTTGTTAAACGTAGAATTTTAAGACTTTGGTTTAGTCTATTACTAAGTTCTAGGAAGGGCTTATGGGGAGAAGCCAAAAGTAATATTAACAATAATATTATAAAATTTTTTGTTATATTGTGTTATAATAGTAGTAGTAAAGACTATAATATCCTTCCATTCAAAAATACTTATTGTGGGTTTGCTATTTGTTGGTCATTGTATGAGGTGATAATTAAAACAGGCTTGATCCCTCCCTTCCTAGTGTTGACAGCCTTATGAGTGAAGCAGCATTAATTTAAGTTTAAAACAGAGCATGTGACACTTGTTACCAAGGAGAGGTTCACACCCATATTCATACCTATACCACGTGTATTGGACTTAGCAGGGTGGTCCCAGTATGATTTCCTGAGAAAGTGATGCTGGAGCTGAGTTCTGAAGGGGGAGAAGGACTTCACTAAGCAAAGAGGAAAGCAAAGAGCTTTCAAGGCATTGAGAACAGCACGGAGCTAAGAGCACAGAAAGTCGGTCAAAAGACTGAGGCGGAGATAATAGAAGGAATCATGGTGTTATCTGAGGCTGGTAATTCATTTCGAAAAATTGGTAGAGTGTTACAGTTTGGGAGAGAAAAGTCTCCATATGAAGTGATGAAATTTGCTGCTGCACATTCTGTAGATTCTAATAGCACCACTGAGTACATAAAGGAGTGATGTATTAAATGTGCTGTTTTTAGAATGGCTCCCTCTCTGCTGAACGTATTATGTCGTTTGCGCCGATGTCTGCCTCATCTGGGTGATCCATTGAGCCAAGTGATTAATGATTTTGGTGCAGCAGTATGTGGCTCTTGTTTTTCCCCATGTAATGATGTATTTCATATTATGTCCATTGAAAGCTATAGAATGTTGGAGATGGAGGGTTTATAGGGATCCCTTAGAAGATCAATCTTTTCTTCTTCAGGTAGAGAAACTGAGGCTGAGAGAAAAGAGACATTTTCCATGGTTTCACAGTGACTCTGTTACACAGCCTATACTAAAATAGTAATCGCTTAATTCTATTAATATTCTATGGCTTTTATCCATCACATACAAGTTACGATTACAATGTTACTTATTAATTTTTTGCAATGCTCAATATCCCCAGAAGGGTTCCTATTTGTTCACTTACACACAGTCTCCAAAAGCATACCACATGTGTGAAAACAGTTTAACACATTTTGGCTTGGATAATGATACTGACGACTAGCTGTTACAATATTAGCAACACTGCATATTGTGGTGGCAGAGATCCAAACAGACAAGAGGTTTTGGATATAGCTTGCTGCAACATAGAATAAATACTTTATACAAATGGAAATACTTTAAAACCAGCCTTGAAAGCAGCATGCATTGGTTCCTTGCTGTGGGTAGTTTCTTATTGTGGATAGGAAATTTGATGAAGAGGTGGGATACAGAAAATTAATCCTCTCAATCAAAATACAGCTTGCAGATAATTCAACTTTGATTCTTTAAGATCACATGTATTTGTCTTGCATTCACACATACATCCACTCCCAGCAACACACACAATTGTTTTCATCACACATCTTTCAAATTGGTGACATAATGAAGACTCTGGGAAGCTGCGCTTGAGCTGAAAAATCCATTAATTGCATTTCACAAATCTATTTTTCAGTTTAAATAGAAGATCCTCAATATTGTGCTCAGTAAGATGGTATAGGGATTTCAAGTGTAGTTGCATTATGTTTAGAAAGGTTATGGGTTACTTGATTATTTCAGTTCTATTTTATTTTTTTGATAGAGACAAGGGAAATTTCTTCAAATAGTGAAATTAGACTTGATGGGAGAAGCCACTGGAAGATTTAACTGGCGTGAGAATCATTTCCACAAATGAAGCACTTGTGTGCGTTTCTATTTTATTTAACGATGAGGATTGTTTTTCTATGCTCTTCGTTGCAAATGTGGTTTGGTGAGATTATTTTTTTAATGCATTGCTGCTCTGAGCTGGATTTGAGAGGCCCCACTGTGTGAGCTTTTCCTTTGTTTTCAGTCTCCCTGAGGACTCTGCAGACCACAGTGCTACAATGGGATTTTAAAATAATCCATTAAACTCAAAGACCAGTAACCAACTTAAGGCACTCTGTGTCTCCCTAACAGTTTTATATATTTGTCTTTCCTATCATGTGATAAGCAATTTAAAGACAGAAACCGTCTCATATATTTTCTTCCCCATAGTATCAACCTATTAAGTTAATTTCAAAGAAATGTATAATCTCAAATCTAAAAGTTGACCGAAAAATAAACTTATAAAGCAAATCATCATACAATTGAGAGCCTCCTTAGCATATGCACATACACAAACACACATGGCATCACACAACGTAATCAGTCTGGATGCTATATAAATATACAAATACAAGTGTATCTGTATGTTTTATTTTTACAGATAAAAAGTGTTATAATACCTACATTCATATATTCATGTTGGCAAAGATATAAAGCAAAACATGTAGTTGATGCTTAGTAGTTTGCTCGACTCAAATTAAAATATTATTATGATTTTTTTACTTTATTACCACTCACATTCCTAATTTTCTTGGATTCCTTTAGGAAGTGCATTTATTCTTTAATCTGCAGCAAGATGAAGTGGGTAAACTTCAGCCCAGTGATAAGAGGATGTTTGGGTCAGAGTAAGTGAAGAGTAGGCAGCTTTTCCTAATGATATCTTAGTTTGCTGTTGTCCAAAGATCTGTTTACTAACCATGGGTTCAAAGAGATACAGCTTTGATTTGGGGGGTTGAGAGAAGGTCCAAACACTGTCTCAAACTCTGAGACTACAAAGATGAATCAACTACCATTCTTACTCCTAAAAAACTCTCAGCTGAAGAACTTATTCCTACATCTCAAACTGCAGGGGTGTGTGCGTGTGTGTGCACACACATGCGTGAGTAGGTGCATGTATATATGTTTTGTCTGGTCTTATTTAATTATGAGTATTCTTGTAGCAGTCTATCATTTTTTAATGGAAATATATGCAGGGAAAAATGATCATTGAGAAGATAAAACCCCCAATATCTACTCCAAGTCACCATAAAGAAGCAGTCTTGAGGAACAGAAAGGACTTGGGTTTTTAAAATATTAACTATTTTAATTGTCAAATAAAAATTGTATATATTAATCATGTACACCCTGATTTTTTTTTTTTTTTTGAGACAGAGTCTCACTCTTTTGCTCAGGCTAGAGTGAGTGCCGTGGCGTCAGCCTAGCTCACAGCAACCTCACACTCCTGGGCTCAAGCTATCCTTCTACCTCAGCCTCTCAAGTAGCTGGGACTAGAGGCATGCGCCACCATGCCCAGCTAGTTTTTTCTATAT
>CAUYSK010095272.1:0-23115 GCA_963575035.1 Avahi laniger
TAGCTCACAGCAACCTCAGACTCCTGGGCTCAAGCAATCCTTCTGCCTCAGCCTCCCGAGTAGCTGGGACTACAGGCATGCACCACCATGCCCGGCTAATTTTTTCTATGTATTTTTAGTTGTCCAATTAATTTCTTTCTAATTTTAGCAGAGGCGGGGTCTCACTTTTGCTCAGGCTGGTCTCTAATTCCTGAGCTCAAACAATCCGCCCGCCTCGGCCTCCCAGAGTGCTGGGATTACAGGCGTGAGCCACTGCGCCCGGCCCTGAAAACTAAACTGTTTTAGGTAAATTCATTCCAAGGTATCTAAAAGAAATTGACAAATTTTATCTCATCTTTTGTGTTTTTGTGGTTTTATTTTTTTCATTATTCCTTGTCAAATGGCCGTGCCTGGATTTGGGCAAGCCCAAATAGGCATAGAGGAATTTAGGGCATTGAGTATGTGGGTGGTGAGTGTGTCCAGCCCTGGATGGCAATAGGTTTAGATATGCCTAGTCTTATGTACAGACTAAGTTAAGCAGACCCCTTAGATAAGAATGTGAGTATAGATATTTATGGCCTGTGCAGGAATTTCTTATTTAATCAAGTCTAGGTGTGAGATTAGACATGTCAGAACCTCCTTTGTCTTTAATAATGCTTTTTCCTATATTATGTCTTGTGTATTGTATCACTATAAAAGAAAAAAATTCACTGCCATAATCCATTCAAGAATTTAGATACATTAGAGCATTCTTTCTCAAGTTGTAGTTACAGTCCGTGAGTAGATCTTGTCAGCTGTTCTAAAAGACAGTCAGAAAACCTGTGGCTCAAACAAGGCTACACGCTGCAATAAGAGACAACATCACCATGACAGTCTTAGTGTACTGTCTTAGAAGACCCAAGTTCAAGAGCAAGTATGTATAGGGCCTAGGGATCCTGTGCTCAGAGGCTGTAAGGAAGGTTTTTAAGATGAGGAACTAATTGATATTGGGCAAAGTTGAGGGCATGATGCTTTAGCATTGGTAGACACAGAAGCGGGTTTTGAAGTATGTCTTGATAACTAAATGGTTGTTTAATAACATAAACAAGCTGTTTGCCCTGGGAGTAATCTGTTTGCCAAATGAGCAAACTGTCAAGAATTTTTTTTTTAAGCAAGAATTTTCTAAAACACTTATTTTGTCATGGGTATTCTGAGTCCTCAGGCTTAAATTAAGCTATGTACATGCAAATTGTCCCAATTCTCAATCTTGAAACCAGTTTAGTAGAATACAACCTGCATTTTAAAACGTGAAATAGGGCGGGGCGGGGTGGTTCACGCCTGTAATCCTAGCTCTCTGGGAGGCCGAGGCGGGCGGATTGTTCAAGCTCAGGAGTTTGAAACCAGCCTGAGCAAGAGCGAGACCCCGTTTCTACTAAAATTAGAAAGAAATTAATTGGACAACTAAAAATATGTAGAAAAAACTAGCTGGGCATGGTGGCGCATGCCTGTAGTCCCAGCTACTCGGGAGGCTGAGGCAGGAGGATCTCTTGAGCCCAGGAATTTGAGGTTGCTGTGAGCTAGGATGACGCCACAGCACTCTAGCTTGGGCGACAGAATGAGACTCTGTCTCAAAAAAAAAAAAAAAAAATCTTGATCAAAACAATTTGAAACGTACTGTAAACCCATTGGTAAGGGATCAGCTCAGTTATTATAGCACTATTCTTAATATCCCAAATCAAATTCTATTGACATTTGTAACCAGCACCAACAGCCTATCACAAGATGATAGACTTAAATTTTTTGCATATTTTCATATTGTCAAACAAAATGTGCTTTATCTTTCTATCACTACTGCTAGAAATTAACATTATGTAACAGTGGAGATTTTAATGTGCTAGAAATTTAATTGTGCTAAAGTATGTGAGAAGAAAATGTACTTCTATAAAAATTTAAAAATTTTTTAAATGCAGAAAGTAAAAACGTATAAATCTCTGTTTCTCTCCTTTTCATAGAATGTAATACTTTAACATCAGTAAATTTCTAGCACATTAAAAGGTCCATTGCCATATACATAGAAGTGCCCATTTTCACTGCACATTATTTCCTTTCTAAAAAACATGCTACTAATCTGATAGGTGGAGAGTGGTTCAAAAGGCTGATATACTCATGGTTTTTCTTTACATAATAAAAGTATATACATACTTTACAAATGTCTGGAATTCAATTTCTAGAGTCACGCTAGGAATCCTTTGGAATTTGTTACGTTGTTTGTTATGTTGTTTTGTTGTTAGACTCTTTATTTTTCTTTCCAACATTCATTGGTCGTTATCTTCTAGTTCTAGGAATTAGGTTCATCTAGTTGTAATTTAGTCTGTTGAAAGCAAAATATTTTTCTTCTTTTCTAACCTCTTCCACTCAGATCAGTCATTAATTTTTATATTAATAACTACTTAACTATTATGCTTTTTGTTTTTAAACAGAACAATGGCAAAAGTGAATTTCTGTCAACACCTCGTAGTCTAAGAAAAAGATTAATAGGTATGTATTTCTTTTTACATGAAGATTTTATAAAAAGTAACATCTAAACAAAGAGCGATAATAGTTACGTATACAAATTCTAGACTTATACTGCTTGATTTTGGCCTGCCGTTTACGGGTACCTCTCTGTGCATCAATTTTTCATTTGTAAAATAGGTATAATGATGGTACCAGCCTCAGAGTTGTTTTGAAGATTAATTGAAATAAAGGATATCAAAGTGCTTAGTGTAGTGCTTGGCCTTGGTATGAGCTTAACAAGTATTAGCTATTATTATCTTTTATTGCAATAATTATTATGACTACTTATTGCTATGTCTTTTCATGAAAGAAAGGATGTGCTCATGTCCTCAAAGTATAGATTCCTTAACGACAAGGACTGTATCCAACATTTAGCACTATGTCTTTCACATTATAATTAATGGATATCGAAACCAATTAAAACATCTCTCCAATAAAATAACATGCCTTTTAGTTTATTTGTTTGGAAGTGGTTGTATTGATTTATTTAGGAATTTTATAATGAAATAATATTAAGTATTCATAATTGTACTGATTGCCATACAGAGTCAAGTAAACAGACATGGGTCCTGCCTTCTGGGAAATTAAAAATGGTTTCAGATTTTGAGGCCGGCACGGTGGCTCACGCCTGTAATCCTAGCTCTCTGGGAGGCCCAGGCGGGCGGATTGTTTGAGCTCAGGAGTTCGAAACCAGCCTGAGCAAGAGCGAGACCCCTGTCTCTACTAAAATTAGAAAGAAATTAATTGGACAACTAAAAAATATATAGAAAAAAACATTAGCTGGGCATGGAGGCGCATGCCTGTAGTCCCAGTTACTCGGGAGGCTGAGGCAGGAGGATCGCTTGAGTCCAGGAGTTTAGGTTGCTGTGAGGTAGGATGATGCCACGGCACTCTGGCCCGGGCAACACAGTGAGACTCTGTCTCAAAAAAAAAAAAAAAAGGTTTCAAATTTTGGAATATTTAACTTTGGGGCAAATTACTTGTTGACCTTTATATTTCTTTTTGTTTGTTTATTTGTTTTTCCTTAAACTCAGTGGTGAGAATGACCTTTATATTTCAGAAAAATGTCAACCCTTTTCTTGGTGTTGACCTCTTGGGAATAATAATACTAGCTAACATTGTTAAATTCAGCCAAACATTGGGGCTTCATCCTGTACCCCTTTCTTTTCAAGGTATGAATTTCATAGAGCTATTAAAACTGTATTTTAATCACCATAAAAATTATAATGCTAAATGACTTGGTATCTGAAGCAGTAAAAGATAATATATGCAATTGTGATTATTATTTCCTGTCAAATATGTCCCATGTTTTGTTTTCTCCTTACCCCAAAGAACAGGCCTCTTTAGAGAGAAGGTGAGCTTCCCTCTTCCTTGTCAATCACCACGAAACATGCATGGCTACATGGAGGGAGGTATACTTGTAAATAAGGGAGAGGCATTTTCTGGAGCCTGCTACCACTTCTAAGCTATGCATATACCATGGGCAGCAGTCAGTACACACCTTAATCTGCTAAGCTATATATGCCTGCATTTCTACAAATTAAAGCCTTTATTTTTTTTAAGAGAAGGTCTTGCTCTGTTGCTTGCTAGAGTGCAATGGTGTCATTGTAGCTCACTGCAACATCAAGCTCCTGGGCTTAAGTGATCGTTCTTCCTCAGTCTCCTGAGTAGCTAGGACTATAGACTCACACCATCATGCCTGGCTAATTTTTAAAAAAATTTTTTGTGGAGACACAGCCTCGCTTTGTTGCCCAGGCTGGTCTCAAACTCCTGGGCTCAAGCGATTTTCCTGTCTTGGCCTTTCAAAGTGCTAGGATTATAGGCGTAAGCCACTGTGCCTAGCCTTTTTTTCTTTGTTAGTATCTATATTTGTTGTATGCTGACTCTGGATAATCCTCTGAAATATATCTGTTGTTCAAAATAAATGTATCTGTTAAAATTACTTCACTCATATTTTGGAAGTTAACTTTTAAAAATAGTTTATAATTGTTAAGTGTAAAACTAGCCTTTATCCTTATTTGATAAGTGTAAAACTAGCTTTATTTCTGGGGAGTGATGGGGGTGGGTTTGTGGTTTGTTTAAAGATATAATTCTTGAAATCAACTTTGGGATAGAGTGTATGTATTAGTAATAACGTTAGCTACCATTTACTGAATGCTGTATTATTGATATTGGGATGGTGTTCTCAGTTGGCAGCAACAGAAAATTCCACAGTAGTGGTTTCAGCCATGGACATTTAAGTATCTCACATCATAAGAAGCACAGAGATCCAAATTCCGTGGTTGATACAGTGACTCGACAGTGTCATTAAGGACCCAGGTTCTTCCTGTCTTTTTACTCTGCCACCAGCGTTTTTCATCTTTAGGTTCGATACTTCCTATTGCAATGAGGCTTTCATCGCTTTAAGCTATGAGTGGAAGTAGGGGCTTTTTTCTTTATAAGTGAGGAAAGTCTTTCCCAGAAGCTTCCAGCTAACTCCTCTTAAGTCTCATTGGTCAAAGGGTTGCATAGCCAATTCTAGTTGCAAGGGAAGCTTGAAAAACAAGTATATGGCAGAAGGAAAAGACACTTATCATGATTCATCCTTTAGGGTGCGGCATATTGCCACATTTTACAAAAATGGAGTTTTTTAGCAAGGAAGAAGGAAGGAGAAAGATATTAGATATGACTGACAGTTTCTACCATGGTTCCTGCGTGTCAGACATTAATAGTTACTTTATGTACATTTCAGTGTAATCTTTACAGTGGTTTATTCAATTAGGCACTATTAGTCTCATTTGCTAAATGAGGAAACTGGTGCTCAGAGAATGAATTAACTAGCTCTGGTGAAATCAGGAGCAAGGCATAACAAAACCAGAATGCAGACTCTTTCTTCAAAGCCCACACTCTTTCCATTCCCTGGTAATGTTTGTCTCTATTATCAAACTATGAGTTTTTCCCAATTGCTTTTTTTGCTTCCGCAGTTTCAAGGTCTCATTCTGACAGTGAAAGTGAATATTCTGCTTCCAACTCAGAGGACGATGAAGGGGTTGCACAGGAATATGAAGAGGACACTAATGTAGTCGTACTCAGCCAAAAGGTTGAAGCTCAGAATAGAATAGTTTCAGCTCCTGTTTGCAAAGAAACGCCTTCTAAGAAAATGAAAAGAGATAAAACAGTAAGTGAAGAGACTTGAACCTTAGAGGAAAATTGTATAAGACCTCAAAGGCAGACTACCCTAAGAGAAGAGATCCATGTGAGGGATCAAAATAATTTTTTTTCCACACTTTTCTATATTTTCTCAGCCTTACACATAAATTTCCACATATATTTGTTTCTGTTTCTGGGCTTTCTATTCTGGCTTGTCTACATATTCATGAGTCAATACTACAGTATATGCTAAAAGTGACATCTCAATTCAGTTGTATAAAAAATGAACTTTTAAATTTTTTTTTTTTTCTGAGACAGAGTCTTACTCCTCAGCCCGGATAGAGTGCAGTGGCATCATCGTAGCTCACTGCAACCTCAAACTCCTGGGCTCAAGCGATCCTCCTGCCTCAGCCTCCCGAGTAGCTGAGACTATAGGCGCATGCCACCACGCCTGGCTAATTTTTTCTATTTTTGGGAGAGACAGGGTCTCGCTGTTGCTCATGCTGGTCTCAGACTCCTGACATCAAGCATTCCTCTCGCCTTGGCCTCCGAGTGCTAGGATTACAAGAGTGAGCCACCACACCCAGCATTAAATAAATATTGATTGGACAATTAGAAGCATGAGTTCTCAGCATATCCCTTTTTATATAGTTTTGTTTTTATAACATTGTTAATGTATTCAAGTCAGTGTAAGTGATAAATGATGTGGCTTCAGATCCTTGTTGAGTTGTTTGGAAGAAGACTACAGACACCCTAGCTTGAGAAAGGCCAATTATTCTGGTCCTCTTGTACAGGTTCAGAGCAACCTAGGAGTCTACTGCTTAAATACCTTTCTGTCCCTTCCTTACCACCCTAGAGTTTAGTCCTGCCCAAAATCAGAAGAGCAAGTAGTGAACCATTTTACTGGAATAATAGGCAAGTCTTTTGTTTTTACCTTGCAGTTGATTTCCTCATTTTCGTAGTACTTCAACTGTACTAATATTTAAGGATTTGCTAAGACTATTGAGGATCCTGATATGTAAAACCATCTTTTTTTTTTTTTTTTTATACTCTAAATGGAGATTACATGTTGTAACTTAGGAATCCTTTTTAGGAACAGACTACTTCATTTAGTTGTCTCTCCCTCCCTCCCTCCTTTCTTTCTTTCTTTCTTCCTTTCTCCCTTCCCTCCCCTCTCCACCCCTCCTCTCCTTTTCCCTTCCCTTCCTTCTTTCCTTCCTTCCCTCCCTTCCTTCCTTCCTTTTTTTCTTTTCTTTCTCACTCTGTCACCCAGGCTGTAGTACAGTGGCACAATCACAGCTCACTGTAACCTCAAATTCCTGAGCTCAAGTGGTCCTCCTGCCTCAGCCTCCTGAGTAGCTGGGACTACAGGTATGCACCACCACACCTGGCTAATTTTTCTGTTTTTTGTAGAGATGGGGCCTCACTCTTGCTCAGGGTGGTCTCAAACTCCTGGCCTTAGGCAATCCTCCCACCTCAGCCTCCCAAAGAGCTAGGATTACAGGTGTTAGCTACCACACGTGGCCAAGAATCTCACATGTCCTATTTTACACTAATATCACTGTCTAGTTTCTATATAAGACAAATATCTGAAATTGCTAAGAACTGACTTTTTACGCTGTTCACTTTCAGAGTGACTTAGTAGAAGAATATTTCGAAGCTCACAGCAGTTCAAAAGTTTTAACCTCTGATAGAACACTGCAGAAGCTAAAGAGAGCTAAACTGGATCAGGTATGTTGCAAGAAACATTACTTCTAATATTTTCTTACCGTGTCCTGAAAGGGACACTATATTAGCAACAAATCTGAAGAATACGTGTACACAAACAGAAGTATTGTCCTGATCAAATGAAAGACAAATTAATGTGTTGTGATTATTACATATCTATTTTATTATATAAATGGTAAATAATTCACTAGATTAGAATTCTTTTTGACATACTATATACATTTTTTTCCTCTTATTTATCATTTGTTCACAATTCACAATCTATAATAAGCATCAGGGTCATAGTTCCTTGATACTCATGTACCATTCATCTCTGTTATTTATTTAACCCACGTATTCATTGAACCTCACACTGGTCATAAAAAATGATTGCAACCTGACTTTCTCTCAGTTACAAATTTTGCAAAAAGTGGAGGCTATCCTGCTTGATGATATTATGGAAAACCTGCCTGGCATGATAGGGTAACAAGGTTACTATGTTCCAGTAGCTCATTTTACAAAAAATACCATACAGTTATACTTGTGGTTTTGACTGATAGCTCTCTAAGAAAGGAGATAGAACCATCTGAGTGAGAAAATCTTTCAGTCAGTAGTATATGGAGTTGATGATCTGACTCCAGAAGAGATTATTATTGGGTTAAAGACCATCAAGATTTTATTATACTGTGTAAATCAGAATGTAGTGAATTTTCTACAGTGTACAGGGCTTTTGGTAAAGTTTTTGAGCTATAGAAAACAGAAAGGAGAATATGGGGTGAAGTTCTGTGACGTGAAAAACATGGTACTGCATGTTTTTTTGTCACCTGCCTCACTGGTATTGAGACTAAGATCAGAAACTAGGTAAAAATAAGTGTCAAGAAGCCAAGTTATTCCTGGTAATAGATGGCACTAACATTTGCTTAGAGTTTATATTTTTATGTAAGCAACATGGGAGAAGGACAAATGAATCTAGTGTCAAAATAGGACCTCACAGGACTTAGGGGCAAAAAGATCTATAGGGGGATGAAAGAAAAACCTGTTAATGAGGGAAGGGAAAACCTTTCATTGATTGTAGACATAGCATAGCTAACCAGTACAATCTCAATAGCACGTAACCATAAGCATTTATTTCTCATATCTGTGGATCAGCTGGGGGTTGGCTGCTCCAGGCTTTACCCCGTGTCTCTCTTCCTCAGTGGGCCAGCCGGCTAACTGAGGCATGTTCTTCTCACTACAGTGGCAGAGGCATAAGAGAAAAAGTGGAACAACACATGACCTCTTAAAGCCTAGGCTCAAAACTGGCAGTGTCGCTTCTGCCTCATTCTAGTAGCAACAGCAAATCGCATGGCTGGAGACAAAGTCAAAGGGCAGGGAACTATACTCCACCCATTTAGTGGGAGGAACTGCAAAGTCATGTAACAAAGAGTATGGATATAGAGAGAGGGTAAGTATTGGGGGCGATAGTGCAATTCTCTGTGGTATTAAAGTTTGAAATGAAAGTGCATAGATGAGATAGCATTCCAGAGTTAACACTGAAGTCTGAATATGCTCAGATAATCCAGTAGAAATGACTACTGGGATAAGAGATTTTTTTAGCTGCCTACTTAACAGTTTTACTTAGCGGTAGTCCTGTTTCTCTTTAAATATGTAGATAAATAAACACTATACAGGCCAGAGTGCCTCGAATATTGACTGCAACTCTAATCTTCATTAGAACATTTTACTTGAAAGGTAGAATCGTGAAAATATGGTAGTGCCAGGGTGAAGGTGCACATACAACTTTGTGTTGGAGTTTTCATTTCAAAAAATGAACTGTGTTTGGTACACCAACATGAATTTCTAAGTTTTGGTTTCAGAGCAATGCACCTTCCTGAATTTATTATTCTTTTTAAAATTTAGCCATACTTATCAAAGATAAAGGATTTTTTAGAGATAGATTTTAGAAGAGGAGCAGTGATAAGTTTATTTTACTAATGATAATGGTAAGTAAATTATAAAGAACCTTTAATGTTTTCTGAGCATTAATATTGAACTGTTACCTTAAACTTTTATATTTTTTTCAAATCCATAGGTGGAGGTTTTTTTTGTTGGTGTGTTTTTGTGTGTGTGTGTGTGTGTGTGTTTTGAGACGGAGTCTTGCTCTGTCGCCCCAGGTAACAGTGCAGTGGTATCATCATAGCTCACTGCAACCTCAAACTCCTGGGCTCAAGTGATCCTCCTGGCTCAGCCTCCCGAGTAGCTGGGACTGGACTATAGTTGCTCACCACCATACCCAGCTAATCTTTTCTATTTTTGGTAGAGACAGGGTCTTGCTTTTGCTCAGACTAGTCTTGAACTCCTGACCTCAAATGATCCTCCTGCCTCAGCCTCCCAGAGTGCTAAGATTACAGGTGTGAGCCACCCCACCCTGCCTGAAATCCACAGGTTTTTGTTCTTTTGTTTTTTTGTTTTTTTTGAGACAGAGTCTCACTGTGTTGCCTGGGCTAGAGTGCCATGGTGTCAGCCTAGCTCACAGCAACCTCAAACTCCTGGGCTTGAGCAATCCTACTGCCTCAGCCTCCTGAGTAGCTGGGACTACAGGCATGCGCCACCATGCCCGGCTAATTTTTTCTATATATTTTTATTTGTCCAATTAATTTCTTTCTAATTTTAGTAGAGATGGGATCTCACTCTTGCTCAAGCTGGTTTCGAACTCCTGAGCTCAAACAATCTGCCCGCCTTGGCCTCCCAGAGAGCTAGAATTACAGGCGTGAGCCACCGCGCCCGGCCAATCCACAGGTTTTTAAGTCTGTCTGGATTTATTGTTAAAGCTGGGAGGCAGATTTAATCATCTTATAATCATGAAATTACTATTATAGAAATTAAAGCCTTATATTTGAAATTTACAATCATTTAAATGGTTCTGGACAAAACTTAACAAATTCTTTACTGTTATTACATATTTGTACTATAAAGAATGTTAAAATGTTTTAAGAAAACAAGTATTTAAATCATTTTTGAAGTATTTTGTATATTCAGTTGATACAATCATTGCCAAACCTGATTAAAGTAATATTTCCACCAATAGCTTCTTCTAACCTCAACGTCAAAGGAAATAGTTTTAGTTTGGATTGATTTGATGTATGTGGTTTGGAAATAATTTTTCTCTTCCTCTTCCTTTTTTTTGAAGCAAACATTGCACAACTTATTGAGCAAGGTTTCTCCTTCCTTTCCTGCTGAACTTAAACAACTAAATCAACAATATGAAAAATTATTTCATAAATGGATGCTGCAGTTACAGTGAGTATTATTATAAACCCTTGTAAAATATTTTTTAAATCAAAGTAACATATTTAACTTTCTTTTCACAATGTGCTTGATATACTTATTTATATATAAAAATAGAGAAATAGATGTTTTCCTTATTTCATGACTCAAATATAGAAATGTCATTGTATGACTCTTCTCAGAAATTTTAGTTTTTAAGAAATTTGTGTTTTTAAGTTTATCAGACTTGACAGACATTGATAAAAATAAATAGCATTTCTTAGAATTAGATGTTATTACTCATAAAAATATTTGAAAATTTAATTTGTCAAGATTAATAAATATATCAATTATATTTTCAGTTTTCCACAGCATAGTTCCTTAAATGAAAGGTTATATATTTCTTTAATTTGACCTTACATGCATGTACTATAACCCTTCAGAATTTTATGAGTAGATTTGTTCTATAAACATCATTTTGCCATTTCAACATTATTTCTTAGAATATTTTTTCAATTTTATCATTTTTCTGATGGCTCAGGTAAAATTTTAAAGTTCCATTAAAATACCTAACAGAGTGATTAACATTGAAACATAGTATTTTTTTTTAACTATAATTGCTTTTTTTTTAATTTAAAAAAAATTTTTTTAGAGACAAGTCTCACTGTGTTGCCCAGGCTGGTCTTGAACTCCTTGCCTCAAGTGATCCTTCTGGCTCCACCTCTCAAAGCACTGAGATTACCGGTGTGAGCCACTGTGCCCAGCCATTAAACTATAATTGCTTTTATATTTGTATTTAAAATATGTTAACATAAGGAAGTGCTTAAAATGTACTTGCTAATGTAAACACACACACACACACATTGTCACTGGGGTAAATAAGAAGGCAGGTAAGCAGTAAGAACATAGAGAAATTGTCACAATTGCCCTCAGTTGATCCTGGTTTTCTTTTGCCAATAATATATCCAAGGGTTATGCTAAGAAGAGAATGATTATCTTCCCTGCAAGGACCTCAGCTTCTCTCAATAACTATTTATGGGTCTGTGCATTATAAATTTATAAAGGAGCTCTTTGCTCTAATCCCATCCCCCAGCTGATCAGTTGTTCATCTTCCAGTGTGTCAACTGAGACAACTTTGATTTGCTCTGCTTCCCAGATTAGACCTTATATATAGTCAGCTACTTCAGAATTGCTAGCTCTCAGAATTCCCTTGCCTCTTTCTTTCTGACGCTTCAACATTGCTAATTTCAACCTTTGTGGGTTATCTCTTTTCTGTTCTTCTATTTCTAGGCTATGCTGCATTGTCAGAGAGCATCACATAAATACTATTTCCTTCATAAACAGTCATGGAGTTGGACTTTAGCTTGACCCCCTAGTGCTTGGTGTTCTGGGTGGTCTCTTTCATTGTCTTGGCTTCAATTACTTTTTGTATATGAATGACTCCCATGACTATTATCTCCAACCCAGACCTCACACCTCAGCAGCAGACTTGGATATCTGAATGAGTATTGGAAGTTTCACTTGGATATGTTTAAATAATTCAGCATACATAAAATTTTTACTCATCTTAAGCCAATTATTTCCACCTGACCCTGCTAATGCAGAACAGAATATCAGTCACTCCATTTATATAGTTGCACTAGGGCAGAAAACTGAATCATTCTTAAATATTCCATTTCCCTCACCCTCCACATCTAATCCGTCTCTAAATCCTATCAATTGACCTACTGTAAAGCTCTTGACACCTTACATTTTTCCCCATGGAGCTAAGTTCTTCACCTTGGGCAGTTTTGTTCCTCCTTTCTATCCATTATGATCTTTCTGAAAAGATCCTGTTACTTTCCTACTTAAAACTTTTCTGTGAACACTTTATTAGTTACTTTTAAATGCTCATTGCCCTTGGAATAAAGTCTAATTAACATCTTAATATGACTCAATAAGATCTTTGTTACCTGGCCCCTGCTTACTTTTCTAATTCAATCCATCAATTTAAACTTTGCTTCAGCCTGTAGAACTGTTCAGTGCCCTTTATTGGGAATGGTCTCCTTTGCCTCCAGGCATCTTGTCACTTGAATGGTAATAGGAACTGCGGAGAAAGCTGCTGAAGAAGTGGGAACTATAAACTTGATACACAAATAATGAAATTGTGCCTTTACCTTGTATAATTTGGGAATCGATAATTCAGTTATTTAATGATCCCAGTTCTTCCTGTATTCTTTATAAGGTTATTTTAAGGAAATTGGTTGATAATAAAATTGTCAATAAGAGATATAAACTTTAATTTCATGAATACTGTCTTTCCTAACAGCCTTGGGTTCAACATTGTGCTTTATGGTTTGGGTTCTAAGAGAGATTTACTAGAAAGATTTCGAACCACCATGCTGCAAGATTCCATTCATGTTGTCATCAATGGCTTCTTTCCTGGAATCAGTGTAAAATCCGTAAGTTTCAAAAATGTTAAAGGGAACAGCATTATATTTCCTGCCAATCTATACCCCCACACTAATGAGGATGCTATTCCTTATCCTAGAGTATTAAATGTAAAGGATTTTTGTTTTAGTCTTCACACTAGTAGGATTAAATAGTGCTTAGGATCATGTGTCTTGACTCAGAAGGGTCTACCTTTGAAACCCCATCTTTGAATTTCCTACTTTGTAATTGACAGGTATTAAAATGTAGGAAAATGTTAGCTTTGTCTACTACAGCAAATATTAACTATCAACAGTACTTCTCTGAAGGACAGGATTTGGGGATCTTCAGTTTTATTGTACTTTTATGTCATTTTGGTATTCTAAAAATAATAAAAAATATAAATAATAGTTTGAGTTCCATAGTACATTTATCATGGATCATTTTTATTTTAAATGCTCATATCTCTTCATCATTTGAAAATTAATTTAAAGCTTTTGGGTACAATGTTGGATATTAACCAACATAGTATTCCTTTTATAAGTATCCTTAGTGTAAAGGATTGATTTGCTAGTTGTGTTTGTCCTATATGACAGAATAAATTGTGATTAATGTGATACCTCTTGCACTTTTATGATATAGGTCCTGAATTCTATAACAGAAGAAGTCCTCAATTATATGGGTACTTTCCGAAATGTACTGGATCAACTAGATTGGATAATAAACAAATTTAAAGAAGGTAACTTGAAATAGACGCTCTGTAGTTTTAGGGTGAAGTTACTTATTCAAGTATTTGTATACACAAAAAGGATTATTTTAATAATGGCACTTGTCTCAGTGCTGATTTAGATTTCTCTAAAATAATTTGTTCTTTTCCTATGAACTTTTTTTTAATCTCATGTAATTTATTGAATATTGTACAGAAAGTGAAAAACAATGGTTGTGTGGATATCATCATAACATTGAAAATTCATAAGTTGAAGTAATGTCATTTAGGGACCATCTGTATTTTACAAACAGTAAATTACCATTTATTAAAAGGATTTGTTCTGAAAAATTTGGGTTCGGTCAAAAGGCCCCACTCAGGGTGCAGAAGGTCACATGTGGTCTCAAGGCCACAGGTTCCCCATCCCATCTGAATCCTATCTCCACAACTACTTACTCTACCGTTACTTTCTTCATGGCCCTGGGCAATTCACTTTCTAAGCTTCAGTTTTCTTTTTCTTTTTTTTTAATTAAGATGCTATGTACAGAATTTTTGTTACAAGTGAGCCCATATGTTACCTTTGATCATTTTGCTTTTTAGAAACTTAAAAAATTTAGCTTCAATACATGTTCTATATGCTACAATGATCCCATTATGCCCATAAGATTTCTGTGGATTTCCAGGGGACTTTCTCTAGCTTCAATTTCCTGTCACACATTCTTTTCTTTCCCCTATATATGTCGTATAAAAGTTCTTTCTTGGTCATGGCGGCATCCACCCAAATATGGATCCCTGTAATTGCCTGGATTTCTTCACTCTCTTAAGCTCCTAAAAGGCATATACTTATTCACACATGTTTTGTTTTGTTTTTAATTTCAGAATATTCTGGGGAAGCTTCAGTTTTCTTAACTGCAAAATTGAGCTAATAATAGTAATAACCTCATAGATTTGTTCTGAGGCTTAATGAGATAATGCACATAAGCCAAGTCTCATTTCATTTCCAAGTGACAGAATCCCAAGTCGAACTGACTTTAAGCATAAAAAAGAATTTATTGGCTCACGTAACTGTAAAGAACAGGAGAAATAGCTTTAGGCACAGCTGAATCCAGGGGCTCTAATGATGTCATCAGAAGCAACTCCCTAGACTCTATTTTATTTTTCTCTGGTTCCATTCTCAAACAGGCCATGCCAAATATTTTTTCACCAAAATTACAATCCTAGTCTAAATCACCATCTTCTCTACCTCAGTAATACAAGAGCCTCCTAACCTGTCTCCCATCTGTCTCCATCCCCATCCCTCATCCCTAGTCTCATCACAGAGTGATCTTTTAGAAATGTGAATCAGGTCATATGACTCCTCTGCTCAAAAGCTTCTCAGAGTAAAATCTAAACCCTTCTCATGACTCGAGAGGCCCTTCAAGATCTGGCCTCTGCCTGTTCTACCTGACCTCATTCCTGCTTTCTAACCTCTTCTTTCACTTTACTGCACTAGGCTTCTTCCTCTTCTTCCTCATACTGGGGGCGTTCCCTCTGCCAGGAACTCATCCCTCTGGCTTGTTCCATCACTTTGTTCAACACTCAGTTCCCCTTGATCTCATTTCTCCTCAGCTTCCATCCTCACAACTTCAAGTCCAGCAGGAAAAACAGAGCTTTCTTGCCCAACAGTTCGAACATAAGTCCAGGGCTCTTCTATGAACTTTTTCTGTGAACTTCATTTAACTAAAAGGAAAGAATGAGTTACTCCTCCTGTCTTAAATTTGTATAGCCAAAAGTCTCTTACTTCAGAATAATTTTCAGGTTTTGTTTTGCCAGTGTGAAGTGCTTCCAGCTGAGTGGTACATCTTTGATATTTTTATATTGTTTAATATGTTTATAAAACATTCTTTTTCCTTATACTGAGTAAATATCACTACATTTGAATAATTTCATATACTAAGATGGAATGGGGAAAAGACTACTTTTTTGTTATTCTTTTGGTATGAATGTTTTGGTTATGTAAGCATATCAGAAAATTGGAAATAATATTATTCAGTCTATAACAATTATCATTTAGTCATTGCTTAAGAATTAAAAGGAGTAACTGATCATGCTTAATTAGTTTGATAGATAGTTTTTGTTTAGAATGATAATAATCCTAGCTCCATTTCCATAGCACTTTCATTTACCTTGTCAATATCCCGGTGCATTCTTAAGTTTTTCCTTACTGTTCTTTCCTAGCTGAAATGTTTTGTGTCCCAAATTTCTTCCTTTCAGGCTTCTAAGCCCATTTTATCTATGGTCCTTTTTTATATGCATGGATAATATACATTCTTATACCAACTCTACACATTTGAAACAAGTACAGTTGATTCTCATGACTCACAAATTCTATAATTCCAAATTCAGCTACTCACTAACATTTATTTGTAATCCCAAAATCAATCTTCTTAACACTTTCACACTGCATGTGTGGACATGCAGAGTGGCAAAAAATTTTGATCGCCCACTGCATACATTCCCAGCTGAGATCAAACAAGGCAATAATACTCTGCCTTCTTATTTCAACTCTCAGACTGTAAAACAAGTGTCTTTTTTTGCATTACTTAATGCTACATTTTCCAAGCTTTGTATTTTTTGTTAGTGATTTGGCTATTAAAATGGCCCCAAGTATAGCATTAAAATACTATCCAGTGTTCCTGAGCACAAGAAGGCTATGGTGTGCCTTGTGGAAAAAACACCTGTGTTACATAAGCTTCCTTCAGGTATGAATGACAGTGCTGTTGACTGTGAGTTCAGTTTTAAAGGATCAACTATGTGTATTAAAAATAAATGTGTCTTTAACAGAAACACACATAAAACAAAATTATATATTGATCGGTTGATAATAATATTCTCACAGGAACCTAACCTTGTATTTCCTCTAGGAGCAGTGGTTCAGTATTCACTAATTCAGTGTTTGCAGCAACTTTATAGAACATAATGAGAGTCAAGTATATATATTCTACTGAACCCCAAAACTAATTGCATATATGAACATTCCTTGTTCATTGATTATATAGACATATAGTGAATCACTAGCACGTTTTTCATATGATAAACAAATCTGCTTAGTTTGTTTTCAGTTCTTTCAACCTTATTATTTAATTAAAAATCAATTGCTGTAGTATTTTACCCCTATAATTTTGGCTTATTTTTCTGGACTCTCTTTAGTTTTCAATGTCCATTTTCATAATTAATATGTTCTACTTGTAGAATAACAAAAGCATTATTTTTTATCCCTTTACCACAGATCCTTATAAGACAACCCAATATTATTTGTATGTTCATTAAAATAGATGCCTAAGTCATTTAATATGTGTGTGTATATACATGTATGAGTGTGTTTTTTTAACACTGTTGAGTATGGTGAGTTCTAGAATTCAAGGAACCTGAGATTTTCAAAATGTTTCATCTCAGAATCTTTGTCGCTATGATGTCTCTCTTGGCCATCTACCTCCAGCCTCTGAAAGGCTTATCTTCCAACATACATGCCAGGTGTCCCATTTCTTACCCAGTCTCCTGAGAGACTTATCAATACCCTTGCCTTTTAAACATGCATAGAAAATTTTCTTGATTCTACTGCCACTTTACAGTTTTGTTTCCCTATTTTCATGTGATTTCAGAGTTTTCGAAGACATATCACCTTCTATTTTTTTTTTTTTACCTATTTCCTTTTAATTTCTTTATTCGATGCTACCAGAACTGTATGCTTGACAATCACTTGTAATTTCTTTCTTACTAAGCCTGTTGACCTTGGCTTATCTTGATCTCTGTTGTATTTGATGGTGTCAACAGCTCCATCCTCTAAATTCTTCCTTCACTGACTTATAATAATAATTTCTTTTTTTTTTTTGTTTTTTTTTTTTCCTCCACCAACTAAGAACAGCCATGCTATAATAATAATTTCTCTGAACTTTCTGATGCCTGGAGCGATATCCTAAACGCCTTTCCCCTTCTTTAGTCTCGTTTGGCTTTGGAATAATCAGAGTTTTCTATGTAATCTTTAAATGCTTAATGAGAACTCTTTTTCTTCTTTTTATGGTATCCCTTTCACTCCCACCTTATAATGCAACATGCACAGATTCGCCTCCAATCTATTATATGCATCTTGCCCTTTTTTTTCTATGCCTTATTAAAGGCTGCTTTCTTTAGGGCCAGATTTAAGTGCTAACCATGTCTTACCTATTTTATTATGAGTGAATGACATATCTTTCTAAATAAATTGCATACCCCTAAGCAATCATTATTTTATCATATACTACTCTGATATATTTCTTAATACTTAGGCATTATGTGTGGTAAGGAAAATAATCACTGAAATATCATTGAAAATAATAATTGGATTCTTTTTCCTTTTAGATCCTTCTTTAGAACTCTTCCTTCTTATCCACAATTTGGATAGCCAAATGTTGAGAGGAGACAAGAGCCAGCAAATCATTGGACAGTTGTCATCTTTGCATAACATATACCTTATAGCATCTATTGATCACCTCAATGCTCCTCTCAGTAAGCTAAATATTACTGTTTTTCTTTATTGAGTTATCAGTCTTACCAAATTAATTTTCTTAATGTTGTAAGTCATAAAATTTTTATTGTTTTTTAGTATATTTTTCCCGTTACTTTTTTTTTTTTTTTTTTTTTTGAGACAGATTCTAGCTCTGTCACCTGGGTTAGGCTGCTGTGGCGTCAGCCTAGCTCACAGCAACCTTAAACTCCTGGGCTTAGCCTCCTGATTAGCTGGGATTACAGGCACATGCCACCATGCCTGGCTAATTTTTTCTATTTTTAGTAGAGATGGGGTCTCACTCTTGCTCAGGCTGGTCTCGAACTCCTGACCTCAAGCAATCCTCCCACCTCAGCCTCCCAGAGTGTTAGGATTATAGGTGTGAGCCATAGAGCCTGGCCTCCCTGTTACATGTTTAAAAGCACAGGTTGCCAAAATGTGTACCAATCTGATTTAGAACATAATTTTTGGAAATAAAATTTCAGATACTAAAGGAGTCTGTTTTATACCTAAAGTTACATGAGGGAGAGAAGACCCAACTATTATTTTTGGGTTTTCTCCTCTTGTGGTATTGGAGCATTTAATTTATGAACTTAATTCAGACTTTGTGATAATCTTGTAGAACAAAATGTTAAAATTATTAAATTTTTTTTAAAGGATACCTTGATAGTGCTAAGATATTTTAATTTATATTTAATGTACAAATAAAGATTCAGATGTGGAAGACAATGAAATTAGATTGTGAGTTATTGATTTGGAAGGAGAGGTAGCAAAAGTGAAAAATTTAGGATTCATTTTTATTTAATGCTTTCTCATTCCTTCCTAGAATGAAATTTAGTAACATGACAATATGAAAATAATTTGTAATTCTTGGTGTTTTTTTGATCATCTTCTCTAGTGTGGGATCATGCAAAGCAAAGTCTTTACAACTGGCTCTGGTATGAAACTACTACATATAGTCCTTATACTGAAGAAACCTCCTATGAAAATTCTCTTCTGGTTAAACAGTCTGGATCCCTACCACTTAGTTCCTTGACTCATGTCTTACGAAGCCTTACCCCTAACGCAAGGTAAGGATTAAAACTATATTTCTTCTTTAAAAAAAACTCTATACATTTTAATATTATATATGCACAACTAGGTTTTCATAGTGATACTAAGGTCCCTACTTAGCTTGAAGGGTTAAGAGAAATAGTAGTAATAATAGTTGCCAGTACTGTATTGTGCAGTAGGCAGAGTACTCAGTAGTAGTCTGTCAAATTGCCCAATAATAAAGCAGGAGTACCAACATTTTTTTCTTAATACATTTTGATATTTCTCAATAGGAGCATCTAAGTGCTCATCATGGAGAAAAAGCAGAATTTGGTGGATTGTACTTAAATGTTGTGGTTATTTTTAATTACATATTGAACATTGTGATTCAAACACTAAGTCCTAAGACATGCAATAGGTCATTTGATCCTCATAACTAAGGTGGATAGTTAATGGCACAAAGATTGTGATGCTAATCTGCCCAGCTCCAGAGCTCATGCTCTTAAGCATCTCTGTAGTCATTCAGCTGATTATAATAATTGTTTTCCTAGATCATTGTAAAAATGAAAATGGAAAGATTTAAAATTTTTGACATACCTAAGTACTCCTGGAAATCTTAGTGTAACACTACTTCCAACCCCACAGTTCCACTTGGTTCACTCTCCTGTGGAAATAATTCAAAATATGAAAAAATATATATACCTTTATTTAATGCAAGATTATTTTTAATAATCTAAAATTGAAAACAATATAAACATCTAAAACCAAAAATACTTTAAGATTTTTCTTAAAAGGAAGTAAAAAAGCTTTTTCTGTTTAAGTTGGCAAGGATATGATATTCCTTGCAGAAAAGAATGAAAGATAATGCGGACAGGCCAAGTATTTAGCATTTTCTTTGTATATTTTATTACTAGCTGTTGTCTTTTGATGTTAACATTCTGGATTTAAATTTGTTTGTTTTTTTGTTTTTTTCCTTAGGGGAATTTTCAGGCTACTAATAAAGTATCAGCTGGATAACCAGGATAACCCTTCTTACATTGGTATCCAATATTTATATTAAATTGTATAAATTTTGTTTTACCCATAAATCCTTTTTTCTGGAATCTAATGATAACACTACAGTTTTTCACAGCAGTGAATTAGTAATCACTCTGTGATGGGTATGTCTGCCACATAGCAAATTTCCAAGCAGCCCTGCCAACACAAAAGACAAACCAAGCTTACTTTTAAAATTCTCTGTGCTAACTATGGATGTGTGTCTGCCAGTTACATATGTTTCATATACTGGGCATCTTAGGAGATTTTCTTACCCTTTGGCAAAAATAATGTGTTAATTTAAACAAACATTTTAGTAGTTATTCCATTCTCATGACTTACTAGTTCTTTCTTTAAGAGTCAACTTTAAGCTGGGTACAGTGGCACACAGCCTATAGTCCCAGCTACTCAGGAGGCTGAGGCAGGAGGATCACTTGAGCCCAGGAGTTCAAGGCCGTAGTACGCTACAATTGCACCTCTGACTAGCCACTGCACTCTAGCAACATAATGAGATCCCATCTCTAAAAATAAATAAATAAAATAAAGGTTAACTTTTTAAAACTTCCTACAGGGTTTATATTACACTTGATCACAGCTGACTAGTTTCACCAGTCAGCTCTCTTTAAAAGCTATAAGCCATAATGTATATGCCTAAATATTCTCTAATTTTGCTTCTTCCAGAGGTACTTCCTTTTTTTCTTTATCGGTGCTTATTGACTGCTGTGGTATAACATGCCAACAGCACTTTTGTTCTGTGTCCTTTGGTACAGGTATTCATACATGGGGTCATGTGGTAAACGCTGACTTATGTTTATATCTCCTTTTGAACTCACCAGGACTTTCTTTTCAAGATTTTTACCAGCAATGTCGGGAGGCATTCCTCGTCAATAGTGATTTGACACTCCGGGCCCAGTTAACTGAATTTAGGGACCACAAGCTTATAAGAACAAAGAAGGTAAAACTGTATTGTAGCATTGTATTCCAGGAATAGTATATATCATTTACTTAGGGACAAGTATACCTTTGACTTAAACTTGATTTTGAAACTGAGATTCCATGATAGGTCACAAAGATTCATTTAGACAGTGTGCCATTTGAGTTGTATAAAAAGAACCACGGTAAAAGTACTCTGCTTCAGAGCAGAAAACATGTAGGATCTAGTACAGAGTTAGAGGCATTTAGATATAGGAGTCAAATAATTCTGCTTCCTTCTCTCTTCCCTCTACCCCATTCATTAATAGTCTATATTTATTGAGTACAAACTGTGTATCAGATATTGCACTAAGTAATAGGATATAGTAGTAAGCAAAACCTAATTGTTTTTCTTACAGAGCTTAAAATCCAATAGGAGAGATAGATATTAGTAATCACATACATGTAAAATTTCAACTGTGTTAAGTAAGTCCTATACTCCAAAAGAGCATATTAAAATAGATGGATTTGACCTAATTATGGATATCAGAAGAGACTGCTGAGCTGTGATCTAAAGGAAGACTGGGAGATAACTAGTCAAAAAAGGAAGGGAAGAGTATTTCAGACCAGGAACAGCATGTAGAGAGACCCTGGAACAAAAAGGCCAGCATGGCACAAGATGAGGCTGAAGAGAGGGTGATATAAGGGCTAGACCATACATGTCTTTTAGTCCAAGGAAAGGATTTTAATCTTTATTCTAAAATAATGAGAAGTCATTCAAAAAATTATTCTAATTCTGGTATGGAGAGTGGAATGGGACAGAATAGGAAGGGACTGCCAAAAGGGGATGCACAGAGGCCCCCCAGGAATGTTTTAATAGTTTGGGTCAGATGATGGTAACTTGGATGAGAGTGAAGAGAGAAAGTGATTGAATTCAAGATATACTTGGGAGACAAAACTGAGAAGAATTGATGATAGATTTGATGTGGGGGCCAAGGAAAGGAAAGTATCAAGAGTGATGTCTGGTTTCTTCTGTTTTCATCCAATGATAGTGCGATCCCAGCTTGATTGTGGGATCATTGGATGGTAAACTGGAAGAGCAACATTTTGGGGAGACAGATGATGACTTTATGATCTTAGTTAAGTTTAGACTTACACTATTTGAGGTTCCTTTGAGATTTCCAACTAGGCAGTTGGATACCTGGGACAGATACCAGAGGAAAGATCTGAGCTGGAGATACAAGATTATGATTGCTATGTATTTAGATTGTAACTGAAACCAGGCATTGGGATGACCAAGAAGGAGGACATTTAGTGAGATTAAAAAGCCAGGAACTAAGCCTGGAAGTCTGACATTTAACAGCCAAGTAAAGGATAAGCCTACAGAGATGAGAGAAACAGCCAGAGAACTAGGAAGAAAACCAGCACGTGATGTCACAGAAGCCAAGAGAAGCAGGTTTTAAAGAAAGAGAGAATAGTCAACTGTGTCAGATGGTGCTGAGAGGCCAAAAAGATGAAGCCTGAAAATTTCTATGGGATTTAGAAATATGGAATTCCCTGGTGGTCTAAGCAAATGACATGATAATAGGAGCATATTGAACTGTGTTGAGTGAGAAGTGGGGAAATGGAGACTGCCATTATAGATAACTCTCCTGGTAAGCTGCAGAGGTAGGATGATAGATGGAGAGGTGTGAAGGAGTCTAGTGAGGGCTATTTAAAAATAGAACATACCTGAATGCATTTAAAAGCCAATAGGGGCTGGGCGCGGTGGCTCACACCTGTAATCCTAGCTCTCTGGGAGGCCGAGGCGGGCGGATTGTTTGAGCTCAGGAGTTCGAGACCAGCCTGAGCAAGAGCGAGACCCCGTCTCTACTAAAATTAGAAAGAAATTAATTGGACAACT
>CAUYSK010095275.1:0-37554 GCA_963575035.1 Avahi laniger
CCTGGGCTCAAGCGATCCTCCTGCCTCAGCCTCCCGAGTAGCTGGGACTACAGGCATGTGCCACCATGCCCGGCTAATTTTTTCTATATATTTTTAGTTGTCTGATTAATTTCTTTCTATTTTTAGTAGAGATGGGGTCTCGCTCTTGCTCAGACTGGTTTCGAACTCCTGAGCTCAAACAATCCACCCCCCTCAGCCTCCCAGACAGCTAGGATTACAGGCGTGAGCCACCACGCCCGGCTTGGGATTTTTTGATAGAGGCCAATGTCACTGGTGTTACGTGATATCACATTGTGGTTTCAATTTACATTTCCCTAATGATTAGAGATGTTGAACATTTTTTTATATGTTTGCTGGCCATTATTCTGTCTTCTTTTGAAAAGTTTCTGTTCATTTCCTTTGCCTATTTATTGATTTGGTTGTTTGATTTTTTTCTTGTTAATTTTTTTTAGTTCTAGATAGATTCTTGTTATCAGCCCTTTACCAGATATGCAGAGAGCAAATATTTTCTCCCGTTCTGTGGGCTGTCTATTCACTCTAATGATAGTTTCCTTGGCTGTGCAAAAGCTTTTTAATTTTATCAGATCCCATTTATTTATTTTTGTTGCTGCTGTGATTGCTTTGGGAGTCTTCTTCAAAAATTCTTTGCCTAGACCGATGTCTGAAAGGGTCTTCCCAACATCTTCTTTTGGAATTCTTAAGGTTTCATGCCTTAGGTTTAAGTCTGTTATCCATCTTGAATTGATTTTTGTGAGAGGTGAGAGGTGGGGTTCCAGTTTCATTCTTCTGCATGTAGTTATCTAGTTTTCCCAGCACCTTTTATTGAAAAGAGATTCTTTTGCCCAGTGTATATTTTTATCTAGAAAAACCCAAGGATTCATCTACGAGACTCCTAGAACTGATAAATGAATTCAGCAAAGTCTCAGGATAAAAAATCAAAACACAATTAATTTTTACTGCTTCATAGGGCATTCTTACCTGACACCAGAGTATTTTATAAGCACGAGTGTGCCAGTGAAGAACACAATGACCATTAGCACCGTTTGGTGCCACTGTCTTGACCTGTCCTGGGCACATCTGGTTTTACCCTCCATGGCTATTGCATCATCAGTACAAAAGTCAACCCAGTGAAATAGGCAAATAGCACCTCGGTGTTATTATAAAAATACTTAGCTCGCCATGAAAAGGCTTGGGGACACCCCAGAGAGCCACTGCTACAACTATCCAAGGGAGAACCCTCAAAGGCCAGACTTTTCCTGTCCCAGTCCCCCTCACAGTGAAACAATTTGCACTTTCTCTAAATGCAGCATTTAACTTACTGGATAAAGGTCTCCCCATGTGTTCTAGGAAAACGGGCAGAGTGTATGTGTGTGTGTGTTGGGGGGGTGTTCTTTATAAAACTCAAGTAGAATAGACTCTGCAGAAGAAAAGTGAGTTTCTGACTATGTGAGCTCAGGTCTGATGTTGGGAAATGCCTGTATTCCAACCCTTTACCAGACCTGGGGAGAATTACTCGCCTCCTCTTGATCATGTGAATGCATGTGTGACAGTTGATTTTATGTGTAAGGGATGCTCAGGTAGCTGGTAAAATGTTATTTCTGGAAATGTTATTTCAAGTATTTGTGAGGGAATTTCTGGAAGAGATTAGCATTTGAATCAGTGGACTGAGTGAAGACCTCACCAACGTGGGTGGGCCTCATCCAATCTGTTGAGGGCCCAAATGGAACACAAAGGCAGAAGAAGGATGAATTCTCTCTCTCTCTGAGCTGCAACATCCCTTTTCTCCTGGCCTTGGACGTCGGCGCTCCTGGTTCTTTGGCCTTTGGACTATGACTAGGATTTACACTGTTGGCTTCCTTGGTTCTCAGGCCTTCCGGTTTGGACTGGAACCACACCACTGACTTTCCTAGGCCTCCAGCTGACAGACAGCGGATTGTGGGATGACTCAGCTTCCATAATCTCATGAGCCAATCTCTCATAATAAATCTCTTTCTATATGTCTATGTACATCCCATTGGCTCTGTTTATCTGGCAAACTCTGATTAATACAGTATGTGACAGTTACTCTCTTTGAAAATAGGGAACTCATGGGTGATTCAAAGTTTTACCTATACTTTTCTTGCCACAGGCAACTGTGTAAAACTGTTTCTCTCTCTCTCTCTCAATCTCTCTACCCCCCAATCTCTCTCTCTCTCCCTCTCTCAGATTTCTATGCAATCAGAAAAGCTACTTTACTATTATGGAATCATGTTTCCTGAATAATCCACACCACATCTGTTAGGAATCACTAATTAATAAGCAAAATCAACAGGAAAATTGTGAGTATTATAAATCCATCTTTCTGTTAGATTGTGACCACAGTCCACTTCTATTCATGATTCTTGCGTCAAACTCATTTTCCAAACCAAGATCAAGTCTAATAAAAAAATTCTTTTTTTGTTGACTAGCAACAAGCACATCACATGAAATATAAACTCAAAAGACTATCTTATTAAAATCAAAAGGAATATTTCATCACAAAAAGCTTTTGGGGTAAGAAAATGAGGATTCATTATCCCTATTTTACTACCGACAACAGAGCCCGTTTTATGTTTCTGCTGTGGAATTTGGTTCTCAGAGCTTTGTGACCTATCAATGAGGACAACATCTCAGTCAATTTTTTCCTGTTTCTACTTGTATTTGTTTTAGTTTGCAGAATCTGTGCAGCTAAAGAGAAATTAAAACAACTGATCTCTAAGACTCATCCAGCTCTAACTTGGAATGATTCTAGAACCCCCACAAGTTTCCAAATTGGAGCCTGGCTTTTTTGCTGTTCACTGTCTTGCCATCTTATCAAGTATGATCCAGATTCCCTGCCCCGTCCTAATCCACTGGAAAATATTTTCAATTTGTAAATACAAGTCTGGGTGGATAGAAAAGACAATTCTCTCCACTCGAATGCCCATTATCCAGTTTTTTCTGTGCGTGATATAGACCGATTGCCTGTATCGGGTTAGAGAGTTCTTCTGATGTTGTTTCAGCTGCTTATGTGAAAAATGTTAAGCTATATTACTATTTGAGCATTTGATTTAGTGATGTTTTCAATGACTGCTTTCCATTTTCTGGACATTTAGTTCAACTTTTTATATCCCATCCCTAGTTTAAACCTTCAAAGCCATATTTTAAATGCATCATCAGTAGCTCAGGCTGAATGCAAACATTTCTTTAATCTGGCTGAGACTACATATCTCCCCCTTTAGAAAAAGGGGGAAAAAAACTGTAGAGACTGTCATAAATAATTTTACTTAAGTGAATGCTGAAATTAGGCACCACATTGCTTGGCTCCTGGTAACCTATTTGCAGCCAGATCCGTAGAGTACCCACTGGCCAAAGCTTTGCCTTTTCAGAAATGGAAAGCAGGATAAACAATACGATCAGCTTTTAAAGTGGCATGTTGGACCCATCCCCAAAGTTAAATATACCTAGACAGTTCTCAGTGCGGTAACTACATCTGACCTTGGAAGAAAATGATGTTTATAGCAGCCCGTGAGCTGGGAAGAGTGATAATGAATGAGAGGTAATTATGTATTTCTAGCACACACAGCGGATACTACAAGGAGCTAATTGCATTTAAGAATTATCTTACAATATGATGACCCAATCATTTTGGAAGATAACCAAAGTTTCCCCTTTTAGAAGAGATACCTACTTTTGATAAAAATTCATTAATTTTGCCCTCTGAAACTCTGAAACGTTTTTCCTGGATCAAGTCAAATAGCATGGATTTTTCCTGTAAATCTTCCTATCTGTACTGTCAAATGCTGACATGCATATCAGTGGCTCCTGGACTGAACTCTGAAATGATGGATCCTGTTTTCCTTTTGCTCCTGGGAATCCTCAGTTTAGTGTAACTCGTGGCACCACTTACTGTGGTTCTCCCTCAGATGACAAGAAGGAAATATTCCTCCTGCCAGAGTCTGCTGCCTGTCTAGGGATGTGTGCCAGCCCAAAGCGCCACAAGAGGTAAGAGATGTCTCAAAGAACAAAAGAGCAAGAGGAAGAAACCAGTCCTAGAATTGCAGGTAAGAATATTCTTTGCTCTGCCTATGAAAACCATGGACAGGTTGATACATAGGTTAATGCTGCCCTACATAACTTTATGTGGGAGTTAAGCAGACTCTTGAAAAAATAAAAGGAGAGCTGACAAAGGAATTAAGGTATTTTCTTCTACATATGTATGTTTTTAGAAAATGTCAGTGTAATTGATAGCACATGCTGCTCTTTGGCCATTTTTCAGTCTATGTACATAAAGGATGTTGAGGTTAATTGTTCTCTTTCTGGAATTTGTGTTTTGATCAAGAGCTTAAAATTTCTGTTAATACTTTTCTATTAGTACTGTTTTGTAAAGCTGGCATTTTCAGCTAAAATATATTTAGAACTGCAATTTGCCACATACATTACAGCCAAATTGAACAACAAGACTAAGATACTAACACTGCTTTCAGTGTTAGTATTTAAATGCCAAACAGTAGAAATGGAGAATTTGCAATTATTCCAAGAGCAGGCAATAGGGACACACATCTTTTGAAAAATCAGAAATAGCAACTTCAGAAGTTGCTTCTAGCCCATCAAAGTCCATCTGTGTTTGAAAGCTTTACCATAACTAAATTCAATTTGCACATCAGGAAATTGGAATGAAAACGAATATGGATCTATTAATGAAAAGAAGTGAAATTCAATGTCTAAGGGAAATTTTTCAGAATCTCCCAGATTCCAAAGGCTGTCCAAAGCTTTCTGACATTGCGCATGGGATACCAGGCAGAATGAGAAACAGGGCAATCATCTTTGGGCTTCTCTCCCTCTGCAGATCAATCACACTGTTGGAACACAAATGGGAATTTTATTTGTCCCCCATAATGACAGGGGACACAATTTCTAACTGGACAGGCTCCACATAAACCCCAATTGCTATTAAAGTTAGACCATTCTTCCTGCTGGAGCCTTGGATGAAGAAGTGTGTGCTGGTGTAAGGTATTCCCATCGCTTAAGAATTGGGAAAAAATCGACCTCAACGTTTCAAGCATTCCGAAAACAAGCAGAATTTGAGGAGCAGAATATTAAAAGCTAAGAATCCAAGATCAAAGCGTTGAAAGTTCAAGGAGAGTAAGCAGGGAAAAGAAGCAGGCATGAGGCCCCCGAGGGGCTGCAGAGGTGGAAGGGGCTTGAGCCCTGTTGTGGCCTCTCCTCTCAGAAGCTCCAAAGCCAAAACAAGGGATCACACGGCCACGGTGCAAAGGCAGCTGATAGACGGACAAAACAGCAACCACCAGGAGTGGAAAGGGTTCTAATTAAATCAGGCTTAGAAACAAGCTGGGTGAGAGGCTCCTACCTCCTAGCCAGCCAAGGTTGACGCTATTGTTTGGTACAGCTAGGGGACCTGCCTTTGGAGCCAAGCCTGCCCTTTTCACAGGGCACAGGAAACAGTTCTGGCTCAGGCACGACCATGGATTGAGAGCGAATTACCGCGCAGGGGGTAAGGGAAGTGTGAGGACCCATCTGCTTCCACTCTTCAGTGACTCCAAAGAACGTGGTCCTGTTAGTCCTCGGGGTGTGTGTGCGAGTGTGTGCGTGTGTCCGTGCATAAGCACCATGATTGGCATCCATAATCCCCTTCAATACCTACCCTGTGGTAGGCCCCACTGCTCCGATCCTGCTGTGTGATGTTCACGCGCCTAATGCCCCTACGTCTGATGATTTGCAATAGGAATCTGCAGTAATATTTGCTGCAGGTAAAAACTGTTTTATCTTAATTGAGTCTCCTCTGGAACATGTCAGAAATCGGAGAGAGAGGAAGATGGGGAGATCTTTAGACAAATCCCACCACAGAGCAGTATCTGTTCACTTAACACCGTTTTTTGTGTGGTTTTTTTTTTTTTTTTTTTTTTTTTTGTAAGACAATAAGTACAAAAAAAAATGCAAGAAACTTTTGTTTTATTAAAATAAATGTGCTTTTAACACAGGGTAAAATTTTTAATTTATTTATTTCCATGAGGCCCAGGTTTAGAAAAACCCCACCACTTTGCTTTATGTGTTCACTTAAAACCTTTTTTTTTTTGTTTTTTTTTTTTTTTTTTTTTTTTTGGTAAGACACTAAGTACAAAAACAAATGCAAGACACTTGTGTTTTCTTAATATCAATGTGCTTTTATCCCAGGGTAATCTGTTTCAGTTATTGAGTTCCATGAGGCCACTGTTTAGAAAAGCAAAATGCCAACTAGACAATGCTGGATGCACCCAAACCCAAATTTATTAAATGTACAAATTAATGAAGTGTTTAGAGCTCAAAATGGTTTGATAAATGGATGAATATATGCATGAATGAAGAGGGTAGTTATGCACTTTTTTTCCTTTTTTTTTATTTCAGCATATTATGGGGGTACAGATGTTTAGGTTACGCATGTTGCCCTTGCCTCCCTCTCCCCCCAAGTCTGTCCATCCCCCGGATGGGGCGCATTGCACTCTTTGTGTATAGTTATGCACTTTCTTAAAGGGCTGTTTGCTTCTCAAACAGGTTTATTTCAAAATCCCTGTGGGGAACTCCAGATTCAACAGAAATTATCTACACTGACCCACAGAAAAAAATAGTGAAACAGGGTATACATGGTTTTTCAGGAACGTATATATTATAGAAAGCAAGGCTCATCTCTTATAAGCAAGTTTTAATGTTGGAATTAGAGTATTTTTCTTGTCATGGTATCTGAGTTACAGAAAGTAGAGATGGTAAACAAATTCCTCAGCCTTTTCCCATAGGTGACTAAATATTATGTCCAGGGTCATTGTTTAAAAATGATACCCTTTTCTTTGCTCCAATAAACTTTGATCACCCTAACTACAACTTTGATAGTCTGCTTTGTGCTGAAAATATGGAAAATGAGTGAAAAAATCTGGCTCCTTGCTGTCCCAGCCCTAGGCTACTCAGAGACGCAAAACACTTGATACAGGCTGCAGGAGAAAGAGCATCACGTTACCACGAACAAGCAGACAAGGCAAATTCCCACGATGCCAGGCGGCTGGTTAAGGGGTGGAGGGGAGAAGAGGCACTTCAGGGCACGCCTTCAAGGGACTGGTTTCCTCTGCGATGCTACTGGAGAGAGGCCAGCATGCTACCCACTTTCCCCTCCTGTGAAACTACAATTGCCTTCCAGCACATCCCCAGTAGGGAGTCTTTTCCAGACCTTGGGTAAGATATAAGTCATCCTTCCTAAAAATCAAGAGTTGTTAACATGCTAAAATATTTACACATGAAACGATTTTTAAAATCTGGAATTTGCTTTAAAGTAATCTAGGGGTTGGGAGGGAACGTCTTGAGAACTATTATTATTGGTTGATGAGCACATGAAGGTTCTTTATACTAGTCTCTTTACTTTTTGTGTGTGTTTGAAGCTCTTCATAATAAGTGTTTTTGTAAAAAAATCTGCTAACATAGTTGGGGCAGGGAGCCAGCATAGCCACAGAGAGAGAACAAATAGAATGTCTGTAGTAACCTCATTTCTCAGGACGAAAAAAGCAAATCAGTACGTGTCACTGAGTGAAATGTCCCAACCGTAGCACCACCCTATCTGATCAACATTGCCTCAAAGCCATTAAGCCCAGTGCCAAGTCAGATAAAACAGCTGCAAAAATAGAAGCTGCCCTAACCTTGAAACCTGAGGAAAATAATGATTTAAAATTTCTTTAAAAATCTCTGAAATGAATCCATTTCCCCCTCATTTACAACAACTTTTCACTTGAATTATGCATCACCACGACTATTTGAATTACAAATGTATGAATTATTCATGATTCGCAATGTGACTAAGTGTTCTGGCCCCACGAGTTGAAAGCCGGTGCTAAGCTTGCCTGGGATCTGGCTGGCGAGAGCAGGGTGGCATCTGGGATCCCTGGGAAGGGAGGAGGCCCTCCAGAACTCTCGGGGGTGAGGGTGTAAGGATGGGAAGATCCATTATACTGTACGGAGTTCTCAACTCTGACCTCCTCATACCATGAAACGTCCCCACTGTCTCCTGGCTCCCCAGCCTGTGACAGCTGCTACCCACTGGCACCACCTACATTTTAAACCAGCTGGAGACAGAGCTCTACGTGATAAGCCTGTTATATTTGCAGAGTAAGCAGGAACACCTAATGGCTTGGCCCCCTAACGATTCAGGCACCAGCCTCTGACTGGCTATGGCAGTGCGCACTGGCAAAGCAGAGGAAAAAATAATTAAAAGAGCCTTTGTCAAAGCTCCCTCTAAATCAACCTTTTAAATGTGCTCAGTTTAAGAGTCCCAAAGTGCCAATTCAATCACACTGGCCTGTAAGAACCACAGAAACCCCGGGATAGCCATGGCCAATTAGTCAAGCAAGAGGGGCGTGTGTGTGTGTGTGTGTGTGTGTGTGTGTGCACTCACATATGTGTTCAGAGAATCAACACAGATGCTGAAAGAGCTCCCCGGAGAGAGGGCGCAGTGACCCCTTGAACAGAACTGTTCTCTTCTTGTTTGGGAGATTGGAAAAAAGGGCGAAAGAACAATTGGAAAGACGGCACTAAAGGGTAACGCTGATAGGAAATAGAGGAGAGAACAAAGTCAGCACATATGGGACCTTTAGAAGAATGAAGCTCAAAAAGTATTCGTAACATAACCCGCACGGAAAGAAAGCCAGCCAGCCGACTGAAACCGAAGGGTTCGCATTGTGAACGACGGGTCGGGGAGCAGGGAGAGACAGATAAAAAGAAGAAAACACCAGAGATGCCAAAACCAAGGAGGAAGAAAAAACACACGGTGTCAGAAACGAAACACAAGAATGAGGCTGAAACTGTCAACAGCACAAAGTAAAACCCTGAACTGGCAACGTGCTTTTGCTAACAAAGAAAACATGTGCTCCATGCAGACAGTACCCAGCAAACCTTTAAAGAAAGACGTGTGTGCGTGTGTGCGTGTGTGTGTGTGTGTGTGTGTGTATCCTTTTTTTAAGCGGGTGGCTGCTAGCAACAGTGGACAGTCTTTGCCACCATTGGTGGTGGCAAAACATTCTTCCCCCTGATATCTGCGCATCCACCCTGTGCAGATGAGGTCCGCAGAGGTGCTGTTTGGTGGCCGGGGACTCCACGAGCCACATCAGTGCTGCATGGCCTTCATTCCATGAGGGAAACTGGAGACTGCACAGAGTCAGCAGGGCGTGGAAAGGAAGCCTGGTGATGGGTGGCCACCCAAAGGGGCAGGGGTTTGGAGACTGGGTGGGCACTGAGGACAATCGGACTGACCACAGGGGACTCTCTCCTGCACTCTCTGCTGCTCAGTAAGACTCTGGTCTGAATCCTTGCAAGTTCTCAACTTAAGTTGCTTGTTTGCCCCACAGGGGCCCTAAAACGTCATCCTTTATTCTAACGGTGCCCTAGTAGGTTAAGTTTTCAAGCCATTGAGCAGAGTACTGTTGAGTTGGTTTATTTGTTCTTTGAATGGTCATGTTATTATTTGGGCCCAAGTTTTATATTTCTCCAGTTGTAATTGCAGTTGCTCAGGACATTGGCTAGTTTCAAGTTCTGAAGATATATTCGAACACCTCTCCCAGAAGTGGGTCAGAAGTTAGAATAACAGAAAGGCTTGGCTCTGAGTTCAGCTGAATGTCAAAAAGCCCAAGTTTGGCTAAACGGACTTTGTATAATGAAATCCCAGGTCCCTCTCTGCTCTTCCAGTCTGAGTACGCGCTGGGTGAAACTGATGAAATTAAATAAAGCGAGAGGCTTGTGGTCTGATGCAGTTATTATCTATGATAAGTGATAGTGAGTACCTTTTAACTTCATCGTGCATGAGCATTTGCAGTCATTCACTGATTCAACTATTTGTGTATTCAACGTGTTGAGCCCCATCCATGTGCTGGTCATGACATGGAAAGTGATGATCCCTTCATCAGAAGTGGTGAACTTCCCTCTGGCCTGCAGACACACCTCAGCTCTGCAAGTCTAAGAAGCTCAGCTTTCCTGCCCAGACAGGGAAGTCGTGCTTCTTAGGCTCTTCCTCTCCCAACCATCAGGGAGTCCGGCATAAAAAGATTACCTTAAAAGGACTGATAAACCGGTCTGGTCCAACTTAGATCAATAATAGATATTTCTAGGTCAAGTACCTGGGCAAGGATTATAGAGTTTAAAAATAAATATATCAAGTTCTCTAGCCAGGGATCAGAGCGAAGCTCACTGATCCCCATGAGGGTTGACTCCATTTCCTTGACGATACGCTCATGGACTGTTCTGGCCAGCATCACCCACACAGCACAGGGAATCTGCAAAGTAATTGGCTCTGATGGAAACCTCCTTGCCCCACAAGGCCATAAGGATGAGCTGTTGTGAACTGGAAGGTCTGTTTCATCCTGGCTGTTGGACCCCACTTTTGACACACTGGCACTCACAGGAAAAGTTAGGAGATTACATGGAAGTGTTTTTCTATGGTCAGGCTGCTATTCTGGCATTTTAGGAGAGCTGAAAACAGGCCACGTAGCTTCCTGGACCTTTTGTGTGCTCACGGTCCTTGGTTTTGTTGCAAGAGAGAAAAGTGCTCTGGGGTGGAATCGGACAAGCTTGCTCACTGAACAGGCCGGCCCGCTTCCCACTGGGCGCCCGCATAAGGAGCCCTGGGAGAAGTAGAGGCAGACTCTGCCTTCAGAACACTTACATTCTAGTCCTGGGTCGCCACGTCAAACGTGGGGCCTTAACGTTACAATTCGGTTCTTGTACTTCTGAACTTTTACATCAGTGTTGGGGGGAACATTAGGAAGGGGAGATGAAATGCAGACAATGATTCCCTTTTATTCCATATGAAAAGGGCAATGGAGCCGATGATTAACGACCACATGCTTTGTGAACTTGACCAGTCACCACTTTAATGCCAAGGAATTTTTCTGTTCCACAGAAAATGCTGGAAAAACTAGTAAGAAAACAGGCATGCATCTGTGGTTATATACTAGAATGCAATTAGACACTTAATTACGTTCTGGAAATTGCATGTGTGACAGTAGCAATAGTTTGTTTAATAACTTTTTGTGGTGTTTTCTTCTAATTTTCCTACAAATTAAATTTCAAACTTTATTTGGGGCTGATACTCAGAGTAAATTTCATAGGCTTTAAATATCTTTTCTATGTAACATGGACAGTCTAAAAAAGGCATTTAATCTCTCATAATATATAAATGAGTCTAATTTCTCTTGAAGGAAGAAATTTAAATAAGCTAAGTTAGAGATCTTAAATTAAGGAAAACATTTTTTTAAACGCTTGTGAAATTCTCTTTTAGAGAGTTGGCAGTGGGGAAGAAATCTAGAATGATCTCTAGTCCTCGATAAGAGGAAGTGCAAACATCGGGGGCAGAAGAGGTGTTTGTATTTCTTCTTCCAGTTGAGTTTCACAACTTTGAAAAAGAAAAGAAGAAATGGGGAGGGAACAGCTGGCTTTTACATAGTATCAGACAGCAGGGTTTGGGTTTCTGGACCAGGGCTCACCACACAGGACAATGGGTTACTGGCGTAGGACTTTGGGAGTATCCACAAACGCTGCAGAGAGCATGTTTGGCAGGAAACTCGCTGCCCTGCTCGGGAGAACAAGAAACGGAAATTTGAGGGGGAGAGGAGAAAACTCCCCAAATACAACTGCGAACTTACAGGACAGGGAACAAGACGCATGCTAAAGAGAGAAGAAGAGTGGTTGAGAAGTGGTCATCAAAGTTCAGCAGAAAACAGCAGGGAAGAGGGCAGAGCACAGGCCGGCCTCAGAGCAGTCAGCCAATGCATGGGCTGAGAAGTAAAGGAAGCTTGATATTTTCACACAAGGCAGAATTATGATCTCACAGGGTCACAGCGACAGGGAACAAGGCTTATGACAGGAATACGATTGGACAAGGATACCTAGAAGTGGTGGGAGGGTATCACTGTATTGGATAATAAACAAAATTAAATTATTTAGCTCTTACTGTATACCAAGCATCACACTCATTGCCTACTATTATTTATTTCCTTGAATCCAACAAAGTCGAATTCCATTTTACAGATGAGGAAACTGAGGCTTGGAGAAGCAGACTTGACCAGGATCAGTCAGTCGATAAACACTGGAACCAAAGCCCTTGCTTTTAGCCTCTACATGAAACTGACTCCTGAGAATGCATGCCAGATGAGAACAGGCCTCGGAATGCTTGTCATACCCCTGGTCCTCCTGCGGGATGCTGCTGTACTTCTCCTGCAGAGACCTGTCGGAAGTCGAAGCCCAAAAGGAAGCCACAGCTGCTATGGGACAGGGAGAACCCAGTCCTGTTTATCCTGACTGGTTTCCACTCCTTGTGCAGGCGAGATTTGTCCTATATGGAAATCCACCAACCTGGGGAGGTGGAGTTTGCAGAGAGAGCTCATGGGTAACAATAAATGATGAGAGAAAATAACCAATGATGCTGTAGTGACCACCCGGCAAGGGGTGAGCAATGAGGCTTGTCCAGCACAAATTGCAATGAGGGCCACTTAGTGCAGTGACAGAGAATCTCAGTCGTCCAGGTGCATCCGCGGTAAGTCCCCTCCCTCACAGTGCCCCTGCTCTGCTACCAGAAATACCCCCACTACATGTCAAGGAAGCCTACCCTGGTAGGTACCCCTGGAGCATGGCAAAATAACCCTCCTCCCTGCCTTGGCCTAGAGCTGCCCAAGACCCGGCAATCTGCTCTTACCTTTGTGTCCTGCCTGTCACACATAAATGTCATGGTTGAGCCATTGGTCTGACCTCTCCATTATACCGTGAGCCTCTTTAAGTCCAAAACTGGGTTTTTATTCCTGAATCGCCAACATGTGACTTTGGCTTAACACAAGCACTAAGTAATTGTTTGCCAAATGACCTGTGGATCTGACATTTTCAAATGAAAATCCCCCTGGGAAGGCTTTCTCCAATTGATTAGTCCTGCTTTCTTTTAGCACCACCAAATACAGTTGTTCATTAGATTATAATTTTCTCAAGGCAAAAATAACCTTAATCTACATCAAATACCTGATCCAGAACAGGCCCTTTATAAATGGTAACATAATTTTTCACCACCCTGGCCCTGCAACTTTCCCCCAAAGGCAAAAGCCAAAATGCTGTTGAGTTAGACTTCTCAATCCTGTACTTGTGTAATTCCCTTTTAAACATTTTAAAATCTAAATGTGGCATTTTTACATTTATCCCTATGAAGTCCTTCACTTCGGTTTATGAAAATTTTTTATTCTGTCACTTTCATGCTTTTGTCATTTATATTTTCATCCAACTCTTTTAAGAAATGTATTGAACAAGACACTCCTGACTCACCAGGGGCTCCCAGTACGAAGCTTTTCACATGGGAAGTTTTCAGTAACATTCTGAAGATGAAAGAGAAACCTACTAAAAGCAGACTATCTGATAAAATCTTGGCTTCCTCTGCTGACGTTTGTAGACTTGAAGACAGAAGAAGTAATAAAGGGAACGCTTGCTGCTTGAGATGTGTTAAATCGGGATGTAAAAGCCATCAGCCCCTAGAGGTCACCCCTTTCTTAAGAGGTGCCAGAAGGAGAGGGAGGGGCTGAGGAGGGGTTGGGTTAAGGGCCCTGGGGCCAGCCAGGAGCCAAGATTGCCCACCCGCCCTCCTGTTAACCCTGAGCTGCCCACTGTTCTCTTTTACGTATTGGGGCTTTGCCTACTGTTTAGGGGGGACTGGTCCCACATGAAAAAGAAGATGGAGAATCAACCTCTTCATTTCACAGATGCCCACCTACCCGCCAAGTACACCTTGTCTGTGGCTCTGTCAACCAGATACCTCACGGCGCCACTCATCATTTTCCTGTGAACAAGATGGAAAAATACGGTGCAGTTGGCTTCTTAGCAGGCAGTCGAGATGATGAATGAATTGATTTCAAACTGGAGGGAGATCTCTGGGGCTGTGTCACAGAACTACGCAGGCCTTTTCTCAACGGCGAGAAGGAAACATCACAGGCATGTCTGCCAAATGAGTCGATGATAAAAAGATGTGAGAAACGGCTAAGATTAGAAAGTGTCCAAAAATCATTTTTTTGAAAACAGCATTGGCCTAAGGATAGACCAAACACCAAAGGCTCACCATGTAACAGGAATAAATGCTAAGTGCCACTTTCAGATTTTCAAAAACAATTGTAAAAATGACAAGACAGGGAAATTTGACTTCAGCATTTCTCCTGAAAAAAGCCAAAAAGTTTATTATTAATAATAACTCCAGCTTTTTAAATGCTAACTGTGTGCCGCTCAATCTGAGGCAAGAGTGGAATGTAAAAATAAAAGCTAAGGCAAGTCCCATTTGCAGTCATATAAATAGAATATTCAGGTCAAGGCAAGGAAACATATGACCATAATCTGAACTAGTCAAAGCACCAAGTGGGGATTATGGTTTCAATCCCAGATGACACACCGTAAGAGGGACCTTGATAAACTGGGCTCTGTGCCAAGGAAAACAGAGTGGTGAAGGCTCCCTGAAGCACAGCGACGAGGAAGTGTTAAAGGAAACGGGGATACGCGGTCAAGGAAGAGACTTTCTAAGAGGAACATAATAGACGACTTTAAACATTTCAGAGGTCATGTTGAAGGGGGATCAGATGTGCTTTGGGTACCAGCAGAGAGCAGACCAAGGATGCGCAGGGTAGAGTTTGCGGTGACAGATAATGTCAGTTAGCACTCTTCAGCTGTGAGTCCCCAGAATCATCTGACTAGCTTATGCAAAAAGATGCATTTCTGGAGGTACACGAGGGGGTTTACCAATGCCTAGAAAGGCTGGGGAACCAGAATGGAGACCCACAAGAAAGAGGGGGGTCCAAAAGGCTTTGGTATCAGAAACTTCTTGACCGTCTTGCTTGGCACTGCCTCTAAAATAAAAGAATCCCAGCCATGTCTGTGGTCCTTGTCACTCTGCTCAAGATTCAAGTCCCAGGAGCATGAGTTTTACTGGACATGCCTACGTCACATACCTGTCCCTTGACTGTCCCAGGGAAATAAGAGGAAGAGTCTGGCAGAAGGACCTTCCAGTGATCTTTTTGACTTCCACAGCGGGGAAAGAGGGACATCTAGATTTATTTGTCCAACGTGGGCTGCTCCAGTAGAAAGCAGTTTATGCCCCAAAAGAAAATCATGGTTCTTTTAGGAAGGCAGAATGGATTTAAGGTACTGAAAAAGTGAAAAATGACCACTGTGCAGAGCTCAGGATAAAAAAAGTACTTTCTAAACATTAAAGTGATCCAGGAAGGTAATGTCCAGCAAGGTCACCCTCATTCGAGGTATTCAGGTGTAGGTCACAGGATCAAACAATAGGAAGTATTGTTGGCCGAACTTGGAGATCCCTTAAAGTCTAAGATTGCGTATTTCTAAATAAGCAGTTTTCAGTGCGGGACCTACCAGAATTGGCGAAAGGGATTTTTCAGAGTATTTCTGCCTCACTCTCTGTTCCCAGAGATTCTAATGCCCCCTTGCTATCCCTCATTCCCCGTGGCCAACTGAGAACCAGAAACACCACATCTGAGGTTTCTACTGCTCTCCCAGAAACTTATGCTGGTGAAATAGCCCAGAAAAAGAGACATGATGCTAATCAAGTGGGAAAGTTCTTTTTTTATTTAAAAACATTTTTAAGTAATAGGAATGTCTAACTTGTAGATTTAGTCAGCGTAAAAAATATCTATAAAAAATGAAAAGGAACTCGGTTGAAGAAAATTAATAGTTGGAGTTATCTAACAATGCTGCAAATGTTGGCTTCCCTCTGCTACTGCTATTTTGTTTGGAATGGGTCCAATTTTCCCCTTGCATAAAAGGAGACAAGAGCTGTTTGAAGCCATTAACAGCACCAATAGGAGGGACATTTGAATTAATAACCAGGAGGCTAGTCAGCCAGGAGCAATTTTGAACATAATCTTTTCCTTTGACTTTTGTTGTAAGACTGATATTTTGCTATATTATGCTTGGTCCAACATGCCCCTGCAGAGCCAAATAATTTATCTTCCCAACTCTCTTTGTTTTTTAAATTGACCTGAGTAAAATATTTTAATTTACTTGAATGAAAACCCCTCTGTGGATTGTGCTAGGTGCTATGAAGTATTATCCCCAAGCATAAAGAATTCCTTGGAATTTCACAAGAAATAATAACACGTGTAAGGCCTCTTGAAATACTGTGTATAAGCTGCTCTTGAAATAATGCTAAGGGAACAGAGTAAGATACAAACCATGTGTAACACATGATCTTCCTTTTGTTTCTTTGCAAGTAAATTTATACAAAGATTAATTTTTTTCTTCTGTACTTTACTCGTCCCTACTTGTTATTGTGTAACCCCACTCTTTGCAAAGTCTTCTTGCACAGGATTTCTGGAGGCCCCCGGGGGACTCGCACTGCCCTCAGGAGTGAGTCCTCAAAGACACCATGTGGTCCCTGTTGCTGGTTTCCTTGTCCCCAGCTCTGGCCTCCTCCCTCTGTGAGGCGCTGCCTCTGCCTGCCGCGCACAGCCCTGTCAAGGCGGTGGAGCTGCCAAGGTGCCAGATCAGGGCCACACTCCGTGCTGGGGCAGGGAAGCAGTCGGTCCTGCCTTTCTCCTGTTCACAAAGCCTTCCACGGCTTCCCGAGACCCACACTGCGACAACAAAACAGTCAGCCATCCTCTGGGTGGCCCTGCCTCCCCTGCTAGCAGCTGCTGTTTCCCAGAATTCCCTCTCTCCTGGAGCATCTGAGGGTGCTCCTCACCAAAGGGGCTCACGCTACATCTGCCAGGCCCTGTGGGCTCGGGGACATGATGCCCCTCCTCCGTGAAGTTTCCCTGCCCACTCCCCATGCCACACGGTGTGCCCGCACTCAACATTCCCATGGCACTTCGCTCTTCCTTTGTTCTCCCCGCAGGACTTGGCCCTGACTCCCACTAGCCTTTGCTGTGTGTGTTCCTCTCCCTCCTTCACTAACTTGTGAGCTCCTCCAGGGCGGGGACCTTCTCCGCAGGGCTTTGGAGTTCCCGACGCCCAGCACGGTGCCTGCCCCACAAAGTCTACACAGCTAGTGATCTAACAAAACTGCACCTGAACCACCAGGAAGCTCCACATGGAAACTTTGGAATTTCCAAGAAGCCCTGGCATCTCCGGAAGCCTGTTTCTTTTCTCTTACTCTAGAAGGTACCTGGCTCCTCGCCCCTCTACCCTTCTGTTCCTTTCCTCCTGCCCTTCACCCAGGAGGGCAGTCACAGGGTGTGCTTGGTGTCTGGCCTGTGCTCCTCCAGGGTCCCAAACCTGGGTACATCTGCACAAGGCACCCCGACCAGGTTCAACCTTACTACAGGTTAGGCGTGATGGTTCATGCCTGTGATCCTAGCACTCTGGCAGGCCAAGGTGGGAAGATTGCTTGAACTCAGGAGTTTGAGACCAGCCTGAACAAGAGTGAGACCCCATCTCTACAAAAAAATAAAAAAATTAGCCTAGCATGGTGATGCACGCCTGTAGTCCCAGCTACTAGGGAGGTTGAAGCAGGAGGATCACTTGAGCCCAGGAGTTTGAGGTTTCAGTGAGCTGTGATGAGGCCACTGCACTCTAGCCCAGGAGACAGAGCAAGACTCTGTCTCAAAACAAACAAACAAACAAAAAAAACTTACTGCAATTGAGAGTGACCCTACGTGGCCCGGCCCGCTGACCCTGTGCTGAGTGAGGCTTCCCAGAGTGGCATGCTGTCGTGACTCCCAGTCCCTCCGAGGACTACCACCTCCACCACGACACCCAGGCAGCTCCCACCCAGCCCCGTCCAATCAGAGCGATCCTTCACTGCAAGAAGACCTGCACACCAGGACGCTGTCTGAGGCAGCGGGGGAGGGGGTCACACTTGCCCTTTACAAACACAGACTCGCCTTTGCTCCCTTCTGTAGGGTACGTGAGCACAGCAGGTTTTCTTTTCAAAGGAAGCTTCTTTACTTACCCACGAGGCTGTCACATCTCCCACGACACAGCCAAACCAGCCCTCCTTTTACCTCTTTAACGTTCGTGTTCAACGCCTCCCCACTCGACAGAGCCAGGGCCGAGGGAATGTTTAATCTTAGCAGAAAACTCACATTTATCATATTCGGATGACCAGTTTGGAAGAGAAGACAGCGGCCGTGGAGATATCTCTGGGACCTCTACAAGGGATTAACTCGACGGACTGTGGAATGTCAGTGCCTCACCAACTGATATCCAGAGATGAATGCATTTCTCCGTCTAAAACTCAAGTGACTCTTAGAAAGGGATCACTGCACATATCACACACCCAGAGCATCTGTGTTTTCAGTGAGGCTGGCATGGCTGACTGTTTTCAACACAATTGTCACATGATCTCCTGATAGACAAGCCCAAGCTAGCACTGGGCCGAGCCTCTTGGTCACCATTACTTCAAACTTCACCCAGAGTTGCCAGGGCTAGAGCTTACTGGGATTATGTGGCGAGGTCACCTGAGCCAGGAACATGGCTTAGGAAGCAGAGGCTAAGCCATGTGTTGGGCAGGCCTCAGCACCAACCACAACATCACCGTCAAAACAATGTCATGGATGAGCCTAGAATTTGTGGTGATCAAAGGTGCTCCAAGCATGTTAAGGCCCTGCCAAAATCCCAGTCTATCCACTAAAATGCATATGTCAATGTTATGGCGTTGTGTTAGGATATTTCACTTAAATTTAGTGAGCTTAGGTACTGGCAATGAAAATCAGATTGCATTTTATTCAAGCTGCTTCTATAGATTTCTTTATTGTGTTCTCTTATTTGTTGGTTTTCAATAGCATTAAAAAGGGGTGACTGATAGCTCCTGAACTTAGCACTTAGTTACCTTCTAGAGGCTCAGAATTATGAAGTGTGAGTCTTTGTTTAATAAATACTTCTTGAGCACCTGTTATGTGCCAGGCAGGCACTGAGCTTGTCTCTGGGGACACGGGCTGAGGTGTCTCCTGTCCTCACAGGGCTGATGGCCTAGTGGACAGTACATTTGACAGGTAAATTTGGCCTATTGGTCAGGCTTTTCTGCACACAGGCAAGGCCAGTCTATTCAAATCCTCAGCCACAGGGCTAGAATCAGCTCCAAAATGAAAAAAGGGGCCCTGTGACCAGAGTTGACAGCCCAGCTGCAGACAGCCCTGGGACTGAAAGTGGCAGAAAGTAGCAGGAGCTTCAGACCCAGAATGGCGAGACTGACCCTGCCGATGGTTGTGCCAAACCGCCCTGTTATGCTACTTGCATTAATATCATTAATTCTAATAACTACGCTTTATTGAAGTTTCTCTAGGGGTTATACCTTCAGCTAAGGGCCTCACCCATGCAACCCGGGTGTGACAGGGCCCCTCCTTGTCTGTCTTGCAGGGGTCTTCCTGCCTAGCCCAGGAGGAGGGGAAGGGGAATCTGAGAGTTCAATAGACTGTGCAAAGAAGTCATCTAGCTGGCCATCTCCTGCCGTGGTGGCAGGTTCCTCCAGGCTATGAAACGGTGGAGAGTCTCTGCATCCACAGGGACACAGGGACACCACCCTGTCTGCCCCTCCCTGCAGCAACTGCACCACTTTTCAATAGACAGAGGCCTTCAGGGAGCACTTCTCCAACTCAGTGTCAATAAGGTCAGATAGGTCACAATGTTATGTGAAGTGTGGTAAAACTAGAGAACAACATCGTCATCATTATCATCATTAAAGGACAGGAATAACATCTCAGGCTTGCTCACTGGAGAGATTTAAATCAAGAACCATTACCTTTCTTTTTCTACTCTTTCCATTATCTTTCAATTCTCTCTTTATTGTGGTATAATTTCATACAATATAACGAACAGATTTTAAGCATAATATCCACTGAATTTTGTTCATTATTTTTGACTAATATAAACTCAAGTCGTTATATTTTAAAGTATAATAAAGTCAAATAGCTGTATTTTAACTAATATAGATATTTAGAGCTACAAATTTAATCATGGTATGTGTTGTGGATGGAATGTTTGTGTCCCTCCACACACAAACAAAATGCGTATTGAAGCTCTAACCCCCAATGTGACTATATTTGGAGATAAAGCCTTTATAGTGGTTATTAAGGTTAAATGATGTCATAAGGGTGGGGGCCTAATTTAATAGTGCTACTGCCCTTATATAATATTAATATTAAGAGATAGACAGGTGGGCACAGTGGTTCACACCTGTAATGCCAGCATTTGGGGAAGCTAAGGCAGGAAGATTGCTTGAGACCAGAAGTTTGAGACCAGCCTGTGCAACACAGTGAGACCCCGTCTCTACATACATACATACAAACATACATTCATACACAAGAGGAAGAGACACCAGAGCTCGCTCTCTCCACACAAACACAGGAGGTCAAAAAAGAGGTTGTGTGAGGATACAGGAAGAAGGTGGCTGCCTACATGCCAAGAGAAGAAACCTCAGAATGAAATCTACTTTGCCAGCACCTTGATCTCAAACTTCATAGCCTCCAGAACTGTGAGAAATAAATGTCCATTGTTTAAGCCGCCCAATCTATGGTATTTTGTTACAGCAGCCCAAGTAGACCAAGACTAAGACTTTAGCTAAGTTTAATACTTGTGCTTGATAATACATGTAGGCAAATCACTTTTCCATTTTTTGTTTTCCAATAGTGGCTTTTTATTTGCAACTGGTGGCTTTTTGCCTACACTCTTTTAATCAATAGGATGTTGACCCTGTGCACCATAAACAATTTTTAATATTTTAAAAGCACCATTACAAATCATTATAATATATTTGTTTCTGTCAGGTACCGATTCAATAAATGTTTGAAAAGGTTGAATATCTGCAAAGGTGTTATAGCTTAAATATGGACTTCTTTAAAATCTTCTTGCAAATTAATTCTATTTGCCAGCCACTGTTTCAACACCATGGGTAGAAATAAGACAGAAATGAAATTAAATCAAAAAGGAAGGCCAAAGGAAGGCTGCAAATTTTCAAGACTACATATGACATTCCCAAGCAAATATAACCAGAAATTAATTCCACACTATGCTATCTGGAGCAATTGACAAACCAAATTGTGATTTCTATTATAGCTCAAGCCAAAGAATTAGAGTGCGATTGTATATACACATAGCCACCAAATCAGACTTGCAGATGGCATCTCAGAACACACACTCAGGAATGACAAGCAGGAAGAACACAAACTGGACCCAAAGCCCACTCTCTACTGCCCAGCAAGGCTGCTCCTGGGGGCCCTGAGGTTGTCCTTGACTACTGTGCCCCCTGCTCCCTTCCCCAGGCTCCTGCCCTTTCTTCCCTCGCCCTCCCCATCGGACCTCATCTGCCTCGCGCCATCCGGCTCCACTTTCCATTAGGAAACTGATCAACTGACCTCTGTATGATGCAGATGTCACCGCTCAGTATGTCACCCTTTCCTGCCCGATACACACATTCTTATTTAAAAAATGCTCCTGTAGAGATCATGTTTAAATGTAGGCAATCATTTTGATAATGCCAAGTCCAGTCTGTGGTCTCCAGCTGTATTGGTTTCATGGACCCAACACTCATCTCTATCAAGTTTGATTCATTTTTTTCCCCACATACTAAATCACAATATTTCCTTAAGGTTTGAGATAAATAATCACTCTGGGTCACATTAATACTAATTCCAATAGAAAGTAATCTTTAAACATAAAATAAAACCTATTATCACTTTGAAATCTAAATACATCTATTCTTTTTCTATGAATGGGTGGTGGGTGTCGTTACAGAGTACATGAAGTTGCTTTGCAGTAAAACAGGAATTAAATTTCTCCTGATGAAAGGGAATTGAAGATTTAATAACTGGCCCACAATGCCCCAAAGGAGGCATTTCCTCAAAAGTTGAGCTGCCAAAAAATGGGAGTGTCCCAGAATGTATGGTTTAAGACGAGTGTCCCAGAATGTATGGTTTAAGACGATTCAATGTGAGACAAAAAACACTTTTCTTAAAAAGCCTGTGGCTCTTCTTGCTTGGCAGTTCAAAGCCCATGAACCCCAAGGTGACATCTTGGACTATATTGCCATGCAAAAAAGAATGTGACATAAGAATGATCCGTCTCCTCTCCATGGGGCAATTAGACTCGTCCTCAAAGGGCCATCGAATCCCCATGGTGCCTGGCTCCGGACAAACCACGCCAGGGCGGCAGGCCACGTGCATCGCTTCCTCCCTAGGGAATTATAGCAGGGCCGTGGCAGAAGGTGCCTCATCACTGCTCACCCTGGCAGCCCAGCCTTTTCAGTACTTTGTTATAAACTGGAATTCCCAGAAATTAGGATCCGAACCCGAAATTCCATTAGAATCTCCACATAGGTTTAAATTCTAAAAAGAGAGAGGTAGTCGGCTACGCCTGCTGTTGGTCTCAGCCTCCGACATAGTTGCCTGCTGATTCATTATGCAAACACAGGGGTTAATTCCCTCCTTTCGGAAATCTGCTCATGTGCACCCAAAATTATTATTATCTGTGTTCAGCCGTGGAGCATGACAAGCTGAGAGGCTGCCAGCAGAACCCACCGCCTTTCCCAATTTAAGAAAACAGATCTGGCTCGGGGCAGGCTCTCCAGCCTGACACATTCTCCAGACGTAAATGTTATTTTATTAAGATATAGGGTGACATAAAAATATTTGTATAATCAATATATCTTGTTCAGCTTTACAATCTAAGACAGGTCTTCAAGTAATCTCATTTTCACAGATCGAGTAGACTCGTCAGAAGTAATGACGAATGTCGGAGGAGACATCATGCTTATTTATAAGAGGCTGATACTACATCTAGTTTCCGTGTGCCAAGAAACGGAAACAGGTTTGTGCAAACCCTTCCCCACGCTCACAACCTAAAACACAGAAGACACTTGTTACTATATAATGGAATACTTTAACTTCAAACAGGATGTGGACAGGCTGTATTTTTACCTTATTGACTTAACCTTCAGCTTTTTGCTTGTCTGAAAGGACCGCCCCGCTAGCATAGAGAGCTGTTCTTTGAAATGGACATCTTCTTAACATGGGCCCTTTGCAGAGTCACTTTTAAGGAACTGTCTTAATATGAATAGTTTTCACTGCGATCCACCATCAAAGGGGAGGAGCTGATGAAAAGAAATGAAATTGAAACGTGGACCCCGTAGGGGTTGGTTCCTCTTCTCGTATTATACTATGGAATCTGAAAATACTTCCTGAGATTGTGGTCACCATCTTCAGGACATCACAAAGGTAGTCACCTCCACAGTTCCTCCCACTATGTTTAGCAAAATGAAGAAAGGCTCAGACTTCCAGTGAGCAAATGAAAAAGACACCAAAGAAAGTAGATAAAGCCCATGAGCCAAAGGGGCACATAATGTCATTTTGGAACACGACTGACAGAAAGCTAAATTAGGCAGTGCACACCAGCGAAAGGTAAGAAGACAAACACAAATACTGGGGCTTCCCAGTGCATTTGGAAACAGTCTCAATAAGAAGGGGTCTCAGGGATGGATTTGGCTGTCTACCCTCCCTTCCATTGCTTCAATTTAGCGCCCCCTACACGCTGGGCACTGGGCCAATGCTGGCAAATCAGAAATGGAGACTCAGTTCCCGCCCTCAAGTTGCTCATAGTCCGAGAGTTGGGAGTGAGGAAAGAAAATTAAATAAAAAGAATCATGCAATGGAATGTACCAGAAGACCATGCAGACTGTGGAGGGAGCACAAAGGAGAGCATAGTTATTACTCCTGGGAGTGCAGGAAAGGCTAAGTCCTGCTTAGAGGCGGTGCCAAGGCAGAGTCGGGACAGATGGGCACTGCTAACAGCAAGCAGCATAGCAAGAAGCGGCAGACGCCACTGCCACGGATAAGCACTTTTACATATATCCACGCATTTGATTCTCAGAAGACCCATGTGTAGGTACCAGTATTATCCCCATTTCATGATGCACAGAGAGATTAAGTCACTTGCCCGAATCAAGCAGCTACCTCATGGCTGAGCTGGGGCTCAAACCCAGGCATTCGCGACAGGGTCCACTTATGTAACCACGATGCTAAGAATTTGCCAGACAGATGTGAAGTGACATTTTTCAAAGAGGACAGGGCCATAGATTTTGTAAAGCGACAGAGAGAGAGCAAGACTTTAGGTGTCAGTGGAGCTTAAAGATCCTACTTTTGGAAAGTAGAGGATGATCTAGAAGGAGTCAGCCCTTAGCTTCTCAAGCTGGGCTGAGAGCACCCCTGGGCACATGCGGTGGTGACCAGGGGACTCGCAGCCATCGGATCAGCATGGTGTGTTGTTTAGTTCTCCCAAAGGCTCAGGAGGGGAGCACTGGGATGCTTTTTTCTCACATCAGATAACTTTAAAATTTAATTTTACATTATAGAATAAGATGTGACATTACCATGACGTCTTCCCATGTTTATTCTTCCTTTTGATATCTGATTTAAATTGTTTCTTGAATATATTTAAAAATCAAATTTCAAGTTCCAGAAGTAACTTATACTTATTTAACTAAATAAAACAATTCATGATTATATAAATTAAAAGTTATTTCTCTTCCTAAAATGCCTCTGTTCTTACTTGCCAGAGATAACACCTCTACCCGTGCTCATACAATTAAGTGTTGTTGCATATGGGAGAAATTAGGGTGCTTGTTCTGTTGTTTCTTTACACAAATATGGAAGCCGCACACACTTCATTCCATAGCTGACTTTGCTCCGTAATAACACATCACGGACAACCCTCCGACGCCTGCCTTTAGGAATCATGCACATTTCACACTGTCGTGGTTCCACCACTCCTCCGTAGGTGCGTGGCTTCCAGTTTTGTGCCTCTCAAGCAAATCTCTGTCTGTCCATTCCTCCTTCCTCTGCCTTTGGGAAGTGGAAGTAGTTACTAAGCTTTATCAAACAGCCACCTCTACCTTTTAGGGAAATGACTCCCTAGAATTTGCTCCTAAAAGTAAAGGGTCTGTCCAGGCCTAAAATTTCAACTGTGTTCAGTAACCTCCTTCTTACAGGACGCCACATCCATAGCAGATTGCAGGAAACAATTTCCAGCAAGTGTGAACTTCAGTCTTCATGGATGATTTCCTCAACCTACCTACTGTATACCATGGAAACAAAGCTTTTTATAAAACCACTAACTGAGAGTTCCTAGGCTGTTTTCTGTTTGACCATGACTTTTTAAAATAAAAATTGAAATGTCACAGAAATCCCAAGTCCATGGCAGGTGGCCAGGCCCCAGACTGGGCCATGAAATGCTACCACCGACGTGGGATGGTCAGAGCGAGTGGGCAGAGCCCACGGCTCAGGTGGAGGGGCCAGCTCACATTTGGAAGAGCTGGGTGCTCTTTTGATTTCCTTGCTCTGATATTTAGACCTTTCAGTGTCAAATTGATGTTTGTGGGCAAGGAAGACTAAAACAAATGGGAAGTGCCAGAGTTCTGCTTCCTTTGAGCCACTTGCAGAGGTTCTCCCTGCCCAGCGGTCTGGGCTGACTCTCAGTTCCTTCGCCTCGTCTCCTGCTGCTCCTCTGCTCTCGCCACCCACCTGCCTCGTCTTGGTTTAAACACCTGCAGCTCAGGTCGGCCTCCCCTCGCCCCGACCCTCCCACAGGTCATCCTCTGTCAGCGTGCCCGTACTGTGCGTGAGATCCTGAGGGCGGGACATCATCTGTGTGGCTCACGCCACGTCCCTGGTGCCCAGCACAGAGCCTGCTCCACACATAAGGACACACATAAGGACACAGATGGCCTGCCAAGGCGCGATGCTGTTCCAAGTGTTTCCCGCATATTATTCTGTTTAATTCTCAAAACAACTCTATGGGATAGGTGCCCACAAATGTTCCTCACATGGATAAGGAAGCTGAGCGGTAATAGCCCACGTTCACAACCACTGGGTTCTCTTGTCACCCAAACAGCTCTCTCGTTCCCTTGATCTTCTGACTTAATATGACCGTAAGAGTCTTCTCTCGGGTCCTCAGCCCCTTTTAGGTGTGGGCCTCTTACTTATGCAATCTGTGTTCCTTGTTTTCATCTTGATTATACCCTTTTCTTATCAGTTTTGTAAGTGTCCCTTTAGATTTAGAGCTCATCAGAGAGCTCCCGGTGCAGCCACTCTGTTAGGGGGGTGAGGGCAAGGGAGGTGCCTCCCTTTTATTTTCAATAAGATCAGTTTTACATAATGACACAATCTGAGTCCCAGGGACGAGCACGTCAGGGTTCCTCTCTTCCCAAATCCTGGGCCGCAAAATTAGGTCCATCTTTCCTCCGGAATTTTAAGAAATAAGCATTCTACAAATTTAGAGTTCAAGACAACTGTACGTGCCTGAGTGTCCCTCGCCGGCCATCACACACTTTCTCCCAAGGTCCCCATCAGTAGCACTGTGTGCACTCGAATTCTGCCTCGAACATTAAAATTTACTGAAGGGAGCATTTTCCCTAGTTGCTTCTGTGCCCTCTGGGAAACGAAATTTCTAGAGGTCTGCTGTAGAAGGGCTCATGTCCAGGTGAGGCTGGGTTTGACCAGCTGCTCGGACTGCTCCCCCCGTCCCTGGGCCTGTTTGTGATCTGTGTCTGGGGCACCTACTGCTTTCTCTGCCTCGTCACAGATGCAGTCATATCCCCACCCCAGCCACGACCACTTCCATTCATCTTTTGCCATAGTTCTGCCTCTTTGAGGATATCCGGCAACCCTCTCCCTCTGCTCACCCCATCCCCCACACACGTACACACAGAGGCCAAATTATGCAGCAGAGGAATGACGGGGCCGGGGTGGGGGGTCGCACAGGCTATTTGTAAGATTCCTTCCTCTATTTTCTTTAATATTCTCGTTGCTCACCTAGTTCCAAACTTTGCTGTGCTACAGCCTCTCCTCCCTGCTTCCTGCCCCCCTACACAGACACACACACACACACACACACACACACACACACACATGCACACGTGTATACTTCTGTAGGCACCTACCCTACTAGAAGCCATTCTAGGTCACACCTCCCCAGAGCTTAGCTCAGTGCCGAGGACATTGCAGTACTGGGCAGACAGCACTCTGCTCTGACAGTCGGGCTTCACCTCCTAGGTTATTCATTCTCCATTTGCCACTCTTCAGCGCTGGGCCCTCCAAAACATCCCACCAGGACCTGCAAATCTGGGACCTGCCCTTATGGACAACTCAAACTGAAGACTGACTCTCTCTCTCTCTCCTCTTTGCTTCTCACCCCCATGTTCACCCAGTGCCCCAGTTTCAGGTTTGTGCTTTCCTGTACAGAGGTGTGTCTTCTTCCCTCATTGCTTCCCTCATTTACCGTCAGTCGGTAACTGCCTACTCTGTTGGAGGCCCTTGCTCCACCACTGGTCTTACAAACCAATTCCAGAGATAGATAAACAACTAGTAATAATAATAAAATTCTAAGTCCTATGCTTGATGTACAAACTATTAGCTATTTGAAAATAGAGACGGGAGCAATTATTTCTGCTTGGCCTGTGAGAGAAGGCTGTAGTGAAAAGCTAATATGTGAGTTGGGTCTTGAAGGATGTGTAGGAGTTCCCCGGCAAAGGGCAGGAAGGGAATCCGAGGCCGAGGAAACTACATGAGTAAAACCAGATGGAAAGGACGTGGTATGGGAGTAATGAGGGGCCTGTGTGGCTACGGTGTGGAAGGCAGGGGTGGGCATGGGGTGGCTTTTTATTCCCCAGCAGCTACAGATCCTGAACGCACAGAGTAGGCCTTCAGTAAATATTTATTTTTGATGGCAAATAAAGTAGGATAAAGTCAGATTTTAAAGAGCATTTTATGCCATGCAGGGAATTCCAAACTTTATAGACAGAATTCACCAAACTTTTAAATCAGGGAAATGGTATCATTACATCTGTGTTTTAGAAAAGAGATAACTCCTAAGACTGTGTATACAACAGATTTTAAAGGGGAAATTTAGGGGGAATTACTATAAAGCATCACACTAGCTAACTATTTTTATTGGATATTTTGATTTTGATTGGGCTTATCCTTTCCTTTGCTGCATTTGCTCCAAATCTTGGTTATGCTTGGGAAATCCTAGTACCACCCGACATTACGAAATTCACTTAATGCTGACGCTTAAGATGTTGACAAAGAAGCCTCTGGAACCATTGGTTTCATTTCTGCCTCTCCTCATAGTTTTCTCCAAAAACATCCCTTATTCTCACACTTATTTCCAAGTGATACTTGCTGCCCGCCAACTATCCAGCTTGCACCAGCTCTTCAAGGACTTATACTCCCTCTTTCTTCATTTCCATTTTAAATCCCACTGAATGCACAGCTCTGTCGCCGTGAGCCAGTCGCTTGCTCAGTTAACACTTTCTCTTGGCACGTGGGCCTTTTGAGATGTGCCTCCTGGAAATGCAGTACCTTCCTCAGGGGGATGTCAGGATACGTGGAGGCGAATAGTTCAGCGAGCGTGGGTCGGTTCTCACCACATGAAAAGATTCCTGTTTCTTCTTGTTTTGGCGCCAGCCTTCACCCCAGCCCTCCTTTCACCCTACCCCTCCCTTCCATCAGTCTCTGGGTGCAGCGGGATTCTGGGGGGAGTATCAGCTAAGGTGGGAAGGTGACTGTCACCCGATATGACCCAGACTACGATTCCCACTGGGACCAATTCAAGAAGAAATAAATTGTAGCTCTAGCATTTCAAGCTAGAGAAGAGATTTGCCTTTTTAAATTAAAAAAAATGATAGAATTTTGGATCCCGTAATGTTTTCCTTCTTGTTTCCTTGAAAATTGTTTCCTGCATAATTCTGTAGCAGCCCACGGACCCATGGCAGCTGCACTCACACTAGCCCTGTGAGCTTCGGGAGTCTTTCCTCTCCGCCAACATCTTCAGCGCTGGGATTAGCACATCACTCACCAAACGAGACAGGAGAAAGGCCTCCCCACACAAACGGACTCTCTTGAATTCCTAAGCCTATCTCATTTATAAAAAGTTAAGCACCCATAGCATAACTTGTGATAGATCCAAAAAGACTTCAGCTGTACTTTGTCAAAACATGCACTGTATTTAAAATCTAAAAGTATTCTGAATCTCAGTCTCAAGAGAATCACTGACTACCTTACTAATTCTAATTCTTAGGGAAATTGTACCAATTCTTACACTAGAAAACAAGAAATAAATTAACATAAAAGAATTATTGAGTGGAACTTGATTTTCTTTTCTTTTGTCTTCTTTTTTTTTAACCAAAAAAATTTAAGAAATATTTTATTCTTAAGGGTGTTTCCTTGAGATTATTTCTACTCAATTTCTTAGACTTCCAGAATAAACAGAAACTTGAGGTGCAGACAGACTGAGCAGGAAACAAGCAGCAAACCTCAGGAGGGTGGAGTTCTGCGCGAGTCCTAGCAGGGGCACAGTGGTCGGTAGCCTATGCTAGATTGAGTTATTGGCCCTAATTCTTCACCCCTCCCTATCCTGATCCTGTCTTTATTTAAAACTTTGGTATTTTGTTCATTATAAATGTTTCTGCATTAATTGTGATTTTTTAAAAATATTTTATGAAAATATTATTTATCTTGATTAAGTATCTTGGCTCCCGCTAAAGCTTTTCACTGAAGACAAATGTTCACATCCCTCACCCTAGTCTTACTACTGTCCACATCCTTTGCCATGTGATTTTGACATTCCTCCGCCAGTCAGAGTATATTTCTCCTCCTCTTGACTTTAAGTTTAGCCATGTGACTTACTTTGGCCAATATAATGAGACAGAAGGGATGATGTGTCACTTCCATGCCTAAGCCTTCAGAGGCCTTGTGTGCCTCCACTTGCCCTCTTTCTCTTCTGCTTTCATCATGAGAAGAACCTGCCTTTGGTCCCAGGAGGAGAAGCTGTATAGAGCAGCAGAGGACAGCTGTGTGGAGCAGAGGGAGCCTAGCCTAGATCAGCCGACCTCCAGCCAAGACACAGACACATGAGCTAAATAAATGCTTATCGTTAGGATTTTGTGGTTGTTTGTTACCCACAAATGTATTCCACATCCCAGCAATTACTTCATCCTGGCTGGTTAGTGTGAGTTAATCGTGGTCATCCCATTCCCATCCTCCTTGTCAGTAATGGGTTGAGGAATGGAGATGTCTAGGTCCATTGGAGCCAATGAAGCATATGAGAAATTTGCTGGAGTCTTCAGGGGAAAGCATTCCTTTCTGTTATGAGATATGCCAAGATGTGCTCTCTTGTTCCCTTTCTTATGAATACATCTTTGTGCATAAAAAGCATGTAGTTCTGATGACCAATAGTGGCCACCTATTGGTGGACCTCCAGGATAATGAGCCTGAGAACAAAATCAGTCCATAGAGGAGTGCCAAGCTGGGACTATCACAGGAAAATAAGGCAGAAGGCTTGGTCGGACCATGATTGAAGTGTGACAAATCTCTGAATTTTCACTCACATGATTCAGTACATATTTATTGTTTAAGCCAGTTTAGGTTGGGCTCCTGTTTCTTGCAACTGAAAGTATTCTCATTAGCTGACTCAGGCCACATAACTATTTCTGACCTCACTTTAGGGCCCTCTTTCCACATTATTCCAGGTTTAATAGGTGAGTCTTTGAATGATCTGAAATAGAGTTCAGGCATAAAGCTCATGGTCATTACTGGGAGTTCCACACTCTTTCCCCCAGGACTTGCCCCACAGAGAGTGTCACCCCGTTTCCTGCCTTCTCTCCAGATGGTGTCTCTTCCCACCTCAGTGTGGCCATAGTCATATGAATAACCTCTCACTTCCCCCACAATATTTCTGCTTTAAAAAGGACCAGACAGTCAACTAACGAAATCACTAATGGTATTTTCATATGATAGAACACCATAAATCCATTAAAAACTATTTATTAACTTAGCAAACGTTTACTCAACACCTGCTCTGTTTCAGGGAGTGTACTACCAAGAACACTTGATGACATGGGAAATGTCAATTATAGACTCTATAACATTCAAGCTATAAAACATAATTATAACATCTGATTTAGACGATATTTAGGTGGGACTTTGGACTTTAGACTTCAAAATTGATGCTGGAATAAGTCAAGACTTTTGAGGCTGTTGGAATGGAATGAATGAATGTATTTTGCATGCAAGAAGGACATGAATTTTGGAGGATCCAGGCCAGAATGTCATGGACTAAATGTTTATGTCCCCCTCAAATTCATATGTTGAAACCCTCACCCCCAGTGTGATGCTTTTGAAGGTGAGGCCTTTGGGAGGTAACTAGGTTTAGATGAGATAATGAGGGTGGGGCTCCCATGATAAGATCACTGCCCTTATGAGAAGAGAAAGAGACACCAGAGCTCGTTCTCTCTGCCAGACAAGGACACAGGGAGAAGTCTACAAGCTAGAAAGAGGGCCCTCACCGGGAACTGAATCTGCCCACACCTTGATCTTGGACTTACCAGCCTTCAGAACTGTGAGAAATGAACGTTTATTGCTTGAGAAAGAAAAAAACCAACATAATTACAATATAATATTAAATATGTGAAAAAGGAGTATGCATACATATATACACACACCCCAAAAGAAAATAAGACTGGAAAGCTATTCTAAAAGTATTAATTAGGGTCTTCTCTGAACAGTAGATAAAGTGCAATTTGCTGCTTCTTTGTGCGTTTCCATTATTCATCACATCTTCTGTGTTTACCACATTACTTCTATAAACAGGAAAAGCACCCAAGGAAGAAAATTACACTAGTGTCTTTGATAAATCTAATAAATTTTGAAGTGTTTATATTTAGATTCATTGGACATTATAATTATGTAATTTCTTTCTTCTTTCAATGGGCCTTGATGTTTCACATGTATTTACACAAAGGTACTGTGTACATGAGCTAGAAACAGACAGAGCAAAGAAAAGGAATATTTTTTTTTTTGAGACAGAATCTCACTGTGTTGTCCGGGCTAGAGTGCCGTGGCGTCAGCCTAGCTCACAGCAACCTCAAACTCCTGGCTCAAGCAATCCTTCTGCCTCAACCTCCCAAGTAGCTGGGACTACAAGCATGCGCCACCATGCTCGGCTAATTTTTTCTACGTATTTTTAGCTGTCCAATTAATTTCTATCTATTTTTAGTAGAGATGGGATCTCGCTCTTTCTCAGGCTGGTCTCGAACTCCTGAGCTCAAACGATCTGCTCGCCTCGGCCTCCAGAGGGCTAGGATTACAGGCGTGAGCCACTGCATCCAGCCCGAAAAGGAATATTTTTAAGTAATCAAAAACTCATATTTACATCTAGGATTGCCTCTGTCTTCATGTCAGATTTGAAATTTGGAAAGGATAAGAAGAACCAGATAGGTACTGAAGACCACGTTTATTACTGCAGTCAAAACCCTGGCTGCACTTCCAAGGGAGGCAGGAAAAAAGACAAAAGAAAGAGTGTGTCCTGAGATCCCGTTCTCTGGGGGCTACGATTGAGTGCGGCTAACTCCTTCCACCCCAGCTTGCGGAGAGCGGCTGCCTGCACCTTTAACTCTCTGACCAGCGAGTATATGAAATCCACATTATGCTGAGACTTGCAGACACATGCTGCTTACTATTGAAAAGAAGATTTTAAAAAGAAAAAGAAGTGGAAAGGAAGATGAAACATTTGTACGATTTTCATCTCAAAATAATACAAATAATTCATCTCAAAATATAATACAGATTTCATGTCAAAATAATATAATAATTCTGTTTTACTACTGGAGGGAATTGAAATAAAGGAAATAAATTGGAATTCTAAAGCCGGAATGCCCTACTTGCATCTAGAATTTAATATTTGTAAACTATATTCAAAACCTATATTATGATGATAAACTATATTAATTTTGCTCTTACTCTTTGATAAAACTCTCATATTGTTGGTGTGATGGCATGCACCTATAATCCCAGCTACTCAGTAGGCTGAGGCAGCAGTATCACTTGAGCCCAGGAGTTCAAAGCTGCAGTGAGCTATGATTGCACCTGTGCATAGCCACTGCACTCCAGCTTGGGCAACATAGCAAGACCCTGTCTCTTAAAACAACCAAACAAACAAAAAAATCTTTCGCATATCTCACTGCATTTGATTCTCACAAGCTCCTTATGTGATACTTAAGACAAAGATTCTTCCCATTATTTCTGTGAAGAAGACGAAGCCTGTGGAGACAGGGCTAGAAGTTAAGCCCAAATCTTCTAGGGTCAGGGGTCTTTTCTACTAAATAATTCAAATGTATTATTTATGCTAATAAGATATAGAAATATCTCATTTCCCTTCTTTTTAATGTTTATTGAACTAGAAAAATTGATTACGCTGGATATAATTTTCCACACATGGAAAAGCACCCAGTACAGTTCCCGCATTCAGTAGATGTTCCCAAAATATAAGATGACTGACATACACTTTATCTTAATAAAAAACAGGCTTCTTTAGAAAATTATAGCCTTTATATTAGATTTTTCATTACTCTTTCCTTTACTTGAAACTCGCCTACACACTACTGAAGGGTTGCAACCCAGGGAATAAAAAAATGTGTCTCAAATATCAGAGGACTTGAGGTCAAGATCACTTAAAGGTAGCAATTTCTCTCTCTCTTTTTAATCGTCAGTATAAATTAATTTGGACCATAGTTTTAAAGAAAACCAATCTGATCCCAAACATTTCACGTGTAAAATGGAAACGAGTAAAGCTAGAAACCACACAACCATTTAAAATTTTTCCTGCTATGAAAATTGCCACAGTCAGAGTGGTTTGCTGATGAAAAACAAGTTGGGTTGGGTTTGGTGGAGACTGAATCTTCCTCTGAACAGACATCGTCCCTGGCTGTGAGGTCTGCATCTGCACAACACCCAGTAAGCACGTCTGTGGAAAGTGAAAAGTTCAATAAATCATTCTGATGGTTTCAAATACTCAGAATATCTGGGCTCATGAGGACCCATTGTCTTGGCAGCTGTGTGAATTTTTCACATTTCCACCTGATAACGTTCTTGGAAAAAAGTGTCCTCCTCTCTGGGAACCTAGGAATGTGATATCCTGCACCCACCTGTTTGCATAATAGTCATAAACTTTGTCTGCCAGATGGGAAAAAAACCTGCTAGAGCCTAGGATCCGTGTTCCTTTAAAATGACTCTGCTCTTTCCCCACTGAGACCCACGGTGCATGGACAGAGTGCCGCTGAAGGAGGCCGGCCTGCCAGGCCTTCAGAGGGCTTCCAGGAACTGGCTGGGCCAGTCACTGTGGCCCATGAACCTCCAGCCCCAGAATCCTGTCAATAATGTGAATAATTATAATTATGTCAATAATGCTAATAACAATTGTACTCATCACTCACGCAGATCCTTGGGGCTCACCCCAGACATTCTCGGTCAGAAACTCTGGGAGCAGAGCTTGAGATCTGCATTTCGACAAGCTCCTGTGATGACTGCCCTACAATGTGAGTAGCACTGAGCTTCTAGCTGCAGGGCAAGCAGGACAAACAGGCTTTCCTGTTTTTCAGGAAAGTGGCCCAAAAAAAGCAAGAAAAATGTACAACTAGAAAGCCATAAATGGCCCTAGAAGTGCTGACCACATTTGACCACAGTGCAGACATGGAAAGCCTGTCCCTAGCGCTCCCTTACACACACACACACACACACACAGCATGAGTGGAGGCTCTGCTCAGCCTAAGGAAGCAGTTCAACTCTCTGACGAATATATAATATGTTAGGGGGCTTAAACCTGCCACTCGGTCTCGACTCATCTCTCAGAATGTTTCATCTCCGCATCCCCTCATTTGAATACGTTAAAACAAGATCCTTCGCATGAAGTTAATAGCAGCACAGTCAGAACTGGCATTTAGCACTGCCCAACCCGGGCGAACGCAGGATAGTCAGAAATCTCCAGAAGAATTAGCAGGTCTCACAGATGCTTATTCAAAAAAGGGTGTGAGAGAGGCTGGAGATGTAAAATGTACTCTTGCGTGGTCTGTAATCTGCCATCTTTAGAGCTTCCCCATGCACCCAGAGGCCCACCGGTCCAGCCCCCACATTCCACAGATGAGGAATGAGAGGGATTAAGCACGTGGCCCGCAGCAGCCCTGCAGCTCATCTGCGTCGGGACTGGACTCAGCCCCGCCCTCCTCGCAGCCTCGGTTTCCCCACTACTGTCCCGGACTCAGGTTCTGTGAAAGAACAAGAAGTAAGACTTCGTTCCACATTCAAGAGTCATAGAATCGATACTCTTTTTAAAAATTAGTGTAGATGACATAGGGTTACACAAGCCGGGGAGGGACTCCCAGGCTCCCCTGACCTTTGCCTCTTTATCTCCCTCTTTCTCAATCACCCTCGCACGGAAATGCTGAGACAGCTTCCAAACGTGAACATTGACCAGGACACATTTGTTCTAGGGAGGGATCATTGGATTTTAAAATGTCAGACACGGTTGCCCTTTATGACATTTTCATTTCCACATGAAGGGGGAGGTAACGGGCCCAGGACCCATTCTTCAGGACAGGCCCAGCGTCACCATCCTCTGCCGAAGCATTCCGGTCATGGTCCATGTGGCTGGCCAGGTGACAGTCAAATCCAAGCTGTGGGTTTGCCGTGGGAGGAGAGAAGCTGAGTCAGAACCTGACCCACCGTGTGCTCCAGCTCAGACTCTTCGGAGCTCTGCTTTGGAGCGGGGGTGTGGGCTAAGAGATCTTACTGGGCACGTGCTCCGCTAATGACAAAGTAAAGCTGATTTTTGTTTGTTACTGCTCCTTGTGCATATTGCTCCCTCCACCTCCCAGGAAGAGAGGTGTTGCTGGAACCCATGTTTCGGAAGACCAAAGAGAATAAAAAAAAGATAAACTGTTGCTACACACATCGTGGACAAATGACCCTGCAAATACGTTGACTGAGAAAAGCCCGAGCACACAAGGTGTGTTTCCGTGTCTATGCAGAGCAAGAGCGAGCAAAGCCAAGCTACGGTAACAGACATCGGAACAGCAGTTACCCAGACAGAGTGGGACAGTGCAGTGGCTTTGACCAAGGAAAGACGCGAGGAGACTTCTGGGTGCTGACACTGTGCTCTATCTCGAGACAACTGGTAGTTACACAGGTGTAGACGTATGAAAGACATTTATCGACTAGCAGTTAAGAGTTATGAACTTTACCATATGCATGTTATTCCTCATTTGAAACAAAATCTTTATTTCTCACATGAATGCATAATTTCCAAATAGTTCTGTAAATGACCATCTATTTCTATTTTTAGAGCTTTGAAATACTTAAAATTAGAGATTTAGAAGCTATATTTACTCTTGAACAGGTTGAAAAGATTTTCATTTAAGTCATGTTTAATCACAGTTCTGAACTTGAATTTTCTTTCTAATTAGATCAATGGAGAGGCTTCTTACCATCCACTTTCTCAAAAGAGGCCTTTTTTAGTTTGAGGAAAGGCAAGGCAAGAATTTTAAAAGAGTTACGGCATTTTGGTTCTTCCACATTTCTATCTAATTTTAAATTTTTGAAATTTTTCACAGTATCCTCTTTGCTGTATGAATTTTCTGTCCTACATCTCTTCTGTATAGAAGAAAACGAAGAGGTATATAAAAGTAGTTTCAGAGAGTTGACGATGGTATACAAAAAATTTTTAATTATGTCGAGTTTAAAGGAGATGCTATAGATATGCATTTACTGGTATTGGAACAGATGAAAGCACAGTATTTTCGTTTTTAAAGACGAAAAGAGCTATTTTAAAAAGCATGTGTTTTTCATAGCATATTTTACTTTATACCAATGATTCTAAGGTTTCTATTAAACAGAAAAACAAATTACAAGTCTGGCAACCACAAAGATGAAAGCAGACGAAGTCTCCGTAAGTGAAAGGAATTTTAACCAATAGTAAAGTGATGACGAAATCCCGCGGCGTACGGACAGCATTGTTAAAGCTCCAAATTATACTTTATGATAGCAACTGATGTCTGGGGGGACAGGAGCCCGTGAATGTCTGACTGCTGATGAAAAAAGGAAAAAGAGAAAGAAGGGATTACGTCTCCTCCAGAGAACGACTAAGTTAAACTCATCCAGCCAAGACACGGCAGCTTCCAGGCTAAAATAACTTCTAATCACCTACGTGAATCAAGCTTGGCCCTCTCTCATGTGCACAACCCAGGCTACTTTATTAACCCCTGGGGAATGAATTTAGCATCTCTGCGGTAGCCCTGCATCCAAAGAATTCCAGAGACCCCAGTTCAAGTCAGGACTCTTGTCTCTGAGCAGGTGGAACTTTGCTTGTCAGAGGCCATTTAAATGTCCTGTTCCTTGAAGAGATGTCATATTTACCAGGAAATTGTGAGCTAAGGGAACTCGGTCTAGTGGAAATGTGCGGATGTGTGAAGTGTCTGAACTTGGCCCGGCGTGGTGGCTCACGCCTGTAATCCCAGCACTATGGGAGGCTGAGGCAGGAGAATCTCTTGACAGCAGCCTGAGCAATATAGTAAGACCAGTCTCTATAAAAATTTTTAAAATTTGCCGGCTGTTGTGGTGTGTACCTATGGTCCCAGCTACCCCAGAGGCTGAGGCAGGCGGATCATTACAGCCTGAGAGTTGGAGGTTGCACTGAGGTACGACGACACCACTGCACTCTAGCTCAGGCAACAGAGTGAAA
>CAUYSK010095276.1:0-26334 GCA_963575035.1 Avahi laniger
GCCACCATGCCCGGCTAATTTTTTCTATATATTTTTAGTTGTCTGATTAATTTCTTTCTATTTTTAGTAGAGACGGGGTCTCGCTCTTGCTCAGGCTGGTTTCGAACTCCTGAGCTCAAACAATCCGCCCGCCTCGGCCTCCCAGCGTGCTAGGATTACAGGCATGAGCCACCGCGCCCGGCCCTTAACAGACTTTAATAATACTTCTCAAGGCAGGTCAAGATTCTATTGTCTTTGGTAATTTTCTCTATTTCATCATTCCTGAACAAGTTTTTCTACATGAGTAATGATAATAATGATAATACCCTTGCTTCTATGTGCTAATCTTCTAATCCTTTTACATATATTACTGCCTTTAATCCTATGAACAACCTTATCAGATAGGACAGTTACTAGCAACATTTTAGGGATGAGGAAACCGAAGCACACTGTAGTTGAGCAGCTTTCCCAGGGCTCACAGCCAGGAGGAGGAGTGTATGGCTGTGATCCCAAAGAGTCTGTCTCATCCATGTCACCACCATCGCTGCTGTGACTACCAGTAGCGTCCATTTTACAGCTGCACTTAGTATGCACCCAACATGGTATTGAGGATCGCACAAGCCTCATTTCACTTAGTCTTCAAAACAACAACATCAGCTGGGTGCTGTCCCCATGTGCAGTTAAAGAAACAGAGGCTTGGCAGGGTTTAGTTTAGTGGGTTGTCCGAGGTCACACATCTAGTAATAATCCATCCAAGACTGGAACCCAGGTTTCAGTCTCCAACGCTGCGCTTTTACCTAGCACATCAAATTGCCCCCACAGAAAGACTCCACCCAACCACCCCTGTAAATACCACGGCACACTGTGCAGCACTGACGAGGTTAAACAGCACGGGTGATTATGCATCACTGCATTGCTAATATTTCCATGAATAAAACGTCTATTTGATTTTCATTTAACCTCAGAAGAATCTGATTACCAAATAACCATTGAAGAATTATTGGCAATTATGTTCTGTAATTATGGCTCCTGTTAATGTCATTAGCGTGCAGCCTTTCATATTTAGTCCTATTAATTAATCCCCAGAAGCATAGAAAGTTATAATCAATACAACAAAGGCTCCATGGTAAATTGCAAATAATCTCCAAATCCCTCAAACAGTTTTCAGGGCTCCTTGGGTTTCCTTGGTTAGGACATATTTAGTGTGGGGGCTGAGTCTGCGGTAATTGATAGCTCCTCACCCGGAGTCACCTACCTCACTAATGTGCCTGATTAGGCAAATGCTTAAAATTGGAGTCCCAACTGCCACTGACAACTATAAATTCCTGTAGGGCAATAAAAATAATTAACTGCTTGAGTCAAGAGACCCCCAAATCAGATATACAATTTTTTAATTCTCTGAGCAATATATTGCTTCAGATAACAACTACCATCATTGAGTGTCTGGTTTTAGTTTTGCGGAAGTTGAACATGGTAAGTGTGTCTAATGTTGAAAGTCCAACAAAGGAAAAATTCCTGATGGCTCAATCTCACAGACAGGCAGGAGAAACAGGTATACTGACAGTGATGCGAGGAATGGATGCTTTGTAAAAAACTGGTCTCTGAATCTTATGTGTTTTCAAAATCTCCCATTCCATCTTCAGATTTTCTTTCACACATTTTTCCAAACTCTAACTCATAAGTCTGTATTACAGAAAAATCTATTTTGTCTTTTTGATTTTAAACATCTACATTGATATACATCAGATTCTTTAAATGGTTACATTCATATACTTAATCTGAAACAGCTACTGCTATTGTAATGCAAAGATGGGCAACAAGTGGCCTCAAGAGTGGTTCATTCCAAGAAGGTGGCATGACAACTCATTCTGCATCGGACTAGTTGGTTTCTGAGGCCCTGCTCTATGTGAGAATCTCAATGTCAGTGAATCCCATTCTTTATGCCACAGAGAAAAAGGGTTATAACTTGCTTCCTCTTGGCATCCCATGCCCTTTCCTGATTCCATTCTTGTTCTGGACAATTTCCCAGGAATTAGTGCATAACCCTCTGCAGCTGCCTGGCCTCAGAAACAATGTGGGAGGAGACAACAGAGGCTCAGAATAAATAAAATATCTATCAAAACATCACTGTATCAAATATAACAGAGACTACATCTTTAAAGAATTCAAAAAGAATAATAACACGACAATTTTAGGCAGCATCCACAAATTGGCTTCTTCAGATAAGTAACTGTTAGTGGAGAAATAAATCTAACTTGTAATTTGGAAAAATTAGTTTGCATAATTATAATATTTAAGATCTGAAAATAACTTTAAAGGTCATCTGAAGCCAACCTTCCATTTACAAGTGAGGAAGCCAGGATTCAGAAAGGGTAAATAACTTGTCCAAGGTCACCAAATAAATTAATGGTTAAAATTGAACTGGAAACTGAGAAATCTTAACCACCCCATCTGCCACCACCCCAAACTAAATTCTTAGTTCAATTTAAAAGTTTATTACAGAGAACGATTACAGACTTACAGTTTTAAAGTAAAAGAGTCTATCCTAACATCATTGACAGCCACAGTTAGCATGGATTCTCAATCTTCTCAGTCTCCTCAATACGCAGAATTAAGATACACATGGACACTGGGAGTGTGAACTAAAATGCCATACGTTGGCCTGGGAGATCTTACCAGGTCCTGTAGTTCATATTCTACAAGTTTTCAGCAAGTTTTACACAAACTGAAATAATAATAATAATAATAATAATGGTTGATAATGACAGGAGCCTATACTATTGTAAGGCAGAATTTGTCATATAATATTCAGAGCTCTCATCTGACCTGCAGCCATTTTTTTTTTCATTTGTTTTTTTGGCAGCTTCTTCAGCTTTTTACTTTCTTTTGTTTGTTTGAATTTGTTGCTAATAGTTAAAACTTATAAAATGTCACATAAAACCTGACTACACTTTTCTTAAATGTAGCTTACCAGTTGAAAGAAAGAAAGAAAAAAGAAAGAAGGAAAGAAAGAAAGAAGAAGGGAAAGGAAGGGAAGGGGAAGGGGAGGGAAACGAAAATATTCCTTCCCTGCCTGACTCAGCAGTGTTTGAGTTTCTGACTCCACTTCAATGCTGCCTTAGTCCAGTTCCACCAACAAAGCTTCTTTCTATACAAGTCATTCTTCGAATCACCACCAAAATACTGATACAAGCATTAATTAGCTAGATTAAGGGGATTTAGATTTCTTTGAAATTAAAAATAAGTCTCACCTTTCTAGCTTCAAATAGAATAAGAAATAAATGTGCAAAATGTCATACTCAACAACTATGCTTATTATAAGACAGAATGCATATGGAGGATGCATATTTCCTCATGCATAATGGTTATGGGGACCAGCTTTTCCCGGTTGTATTTACTCTTTTTTAATAGCTAGCTACATAATAAGAACAAATTTTGAAAAAATTGGATAAAAGAAGACATTCTGATTTAAGAAGAGGAGAGGGAAGAAGAGGAAGTGGTGGCACTGGCACAGATAGTACCTACAGCCCCCCTTTAGATTCTCTCTGGGAAATGGGTCACGTGTGCAAAGCCAAGCCACTAAAAGCCTTAACATTTACCCAGAGACGGCATGCAGGCTTTGGTTCAGCGTTTCTTGTGCTCCCTTTCATCATATTTATAGAATCATTTTCATAATTCCGAGTACATAAGAGCCTATTACCTGGATATTTAATCCATTAACTGCTATTGTATACATTTGTGATTGTGCACAGATAAACTTGTGCTTTCTGTTAAAGGTTGGACTGAGTTAGCAAAATGCACTGTGTTAAAGAGAAAACTAATTCTCTAGGGTCTTATTCCATCTTTCCCCAGAGAAGTCTTGTGAAGACACTGGGAAAAACAAACTTCCAAGTGACGGCAGCGCAACCCAGCCATTGGTGGAAGTTGTGACTGCCTTGCATAGGAGTTAACAAAAGCTTGCCAGCAAGCGTGCAGGAAGCTGCAATTCCCAGGACAGTGCAGGCTCCACCCCATACTCCATCTTTTCTGGCTCCATCACATACGTAATCCTTTCAGCACATCTTAGGACAGGACAGAACATAGTCTGTCCTTGGATATGTGACAGTGTGGAAAGGTGTGCATGATTTCCAGCTTTAATCTTGCATCCAGCATTTAAAGAGTGGAAGCATCTTTGTTCAGCTTTCTAACAGCCTACTTGAGCTTGGCCAGGAAGGAGGAAAAAAAATAATCACGCAATTAAATGCGTCATTTTCCAGAGTAAAGATGAACTTGGAACATGACACACTTAAGCAAAACTTTCCAGGAGTCACTTCTCCAGGAAGCTTAAGAGATGCGGCCATCTGACCTACTCTGGAAAACTGTCTGAGGACTGAAGCCTCCTCCACTGTGTGCAGCCAGCACGGTGCCTGGTAAACAGTAAGAACAAGGAAGAATTGAAACTGAACCCAGTCTGTCCACATTAAAACAGTTACCCTGAGCACAGAATCTATTAAGGTGCTATTTCATATATAGCTTGTTACAAGTGTTGACTCAGACTAAAACAGCCCTTTTAGCATTTTTAATTTCAATCCAATTGAATGATTTCACAAAGTAAGCTGAGGAAATAAATTCAGATAAATTAACAACAGGTAAAAGAGTATCTGAGACCTCAAGAAATGAGAATTCTTTGGCCTGCTTATCATTTCTGTTTGTATAATTTTTCCTTTCCTCTAAAGTTCACAACACTTAGCCTTCTGAAGATATAAATATACCACACAGTTGGTTAACCTCTGCCAATGGAAATATAACTACAAATGATTTGGTTCTATGGTTATTTAACACATAAACATGTGCTCATTGAGAAAAATGATGTCTGGACAATTGACATTGTCTTTCTGCCAAATACCAAGCTAATGTTCATAAAATCTTACTGGAGGGCACCCAATGCTAACTATAGGATTTCAAACTGCTGATTTGCAGAGATGAATCCTGAAGCAATCTACACTGCATGGCTAATCAGAATTCCCATCCTTATCCATGTTCTGACAAGAAGCCTAAAACTATTTGGAAGCCACTTCAGAAAGCGTTCATTAATTTAAATTTCAGAGCAGATTTCTCTCCATTATGTGTATTCAACTAAAGGCCTATTAAATACAACACCATGATAAAAGTGAAAAAATAGCAGGTTCTTCCAAAGCTTACAGCTTATTGTATTCCAGAATCCAGAGGCATTGAAAATCCAGGGATTGCTGTGTTACTCAGACTGTTTTGAAGACAAAAAACACTGGTAATAATTTGGTGATTTCCAATTCTCTACAATTTATTTAAAACATGTGAAACAAGTAACTCCATGTTCCTTAAAGCTTCCTCCAAATTAAGCAATTTAATAGCTGATAATTAGATGCATTTATTTCTAATTTAAAAACCATCTTTATTTGGCCTGCTCTTTATAGAAATACTATTCAACTGAATCCTATTAAAATTTACATGGTTTATTTATTACATTTCATCTGAGGAAAAATGTACATATTACAAAAGCTGCATTATTTAATCTTGGTGTTAATTTATTTGTATGCCTAATGAGTTTACAAGTTCAGTATTATTTGAACTTTGTGAAACGTATGTAACTTTTCTTCCCTCTACCTTTTCTATTGGGGGGTGGGTAAAGGTTTTATTAGGGTTTGCAAGATGGCTAAAACTATAGAACAAAAATAAGATAAAAAAATAAATTTAAAAGGCTAAAATAGTGTAATTCTCATGATTTTATACATATACAGGGGAGGAACAGGTTTTGAGGAAATCACAAATGGGAAGCAGACATGTTAAGCATGTTGAACCAGGAAGGCTCCCAGCAAAAACAAATGAGATGCTGTGCTGCCTCACCATTATGGCCAACACAAAAGGAGAAAAGAAAACAACAGCATCTCTGCGGTCTACAAATAACTAATGCCCCCCGTGCATGTCTTGACTTTCAGTCTAGAGCCTGACAGCGAAACCTCAGGGACTCTGTCGCCCACTTACAGGCCAGCTTCACATGATAACAGTACAATTATTAGCAGCCTTATTATGACCATTTCTAGTTATTTTTTCTCTTCTTATCTCTCTCCTGAAGCTGATACAAGAAGAGATTACCTGAAAAGGAAGAAAATAAATACCAGAAAAGGTTAAAGTAGGAAAAGCTGCATGTTTTCAGGAAATGTTATAAGACTGATTAGATAGGGGAATAAAAAGTATGAAATGATTATATCACGTTCCATGAAGCCTGACAAGGTAATTCCTAAGTGGGAGAATTTTTTACAGCTGCAAATTTCTAGCTGTGTGTAAAGTGTGACTGACTAGCCACAAACATAAATTAGTGAAACCAAAAGGAAGTCATTTAGCAGCTCGTTATTTTACCATTTTCTACATTTCAATCAATTCATGACGACAAGCTGGGGGGTAAGAGAGATTCCTAAAGATATTAATGTATTAGTTTAATAGAACAATTAAAATAATATTACAGAAAAATATAAGGCTGTGATAAAAATATTAAATTAATATACCATAAAAGGAAAGTGAGTAGGTGATTCATTCACTATTCATTTACAATTTCTTAAATTATAAAAACGAAAGCACCCCATTCCCTTTAAAAGACAAGAATAATATCATTTAGTGGTTTGGTAATCAAGCCTGTTTGAGGGACCATTGATCTGATTAGATGTTGATCTAACGTCTAGATAATTTTAATATTACAGTATGCTTTTGTTCAGCAAATGTATGTATACATTCTCTTATTATTTCTTAAACATAAGTTTATATCAAACTGGCTTTAAGCATCTTAAAGTACATTTGTAGGGGCCCAAATTCAACATCGCATACTACTGCCAAATGAGACACAGAGTCAGCTGTTTTTTTCCTGAACAACACATTCCTTGTCTTCTAAAATGTTGTAATTTTCTCTACATCATATAAAATACTATGGACTATGAATTATCAGGAAAATTTCCTCAATTATCCATTTCACTTTGCAGTATGAACACAGCCTGTATTTATAATCACAAATTCAAAAAGAAAATGCTTTAAATATATATCAGGCTAGTATAATCTAAGCATATTGTTTTGCTGCGGTTCCTTTTCAAAACTGAATATCAAGATACAGTCCACTGTGCTGAAAGCCCCCAGCTTTCCAAAAATTGAAAGCCTGTGCCAGTAAATCACAACTGTTTTACCATATGCCTCTTTGTTCTGCCAAGCATTACCAGCCTGTTCTACTTTTAAGCAAATTTCATTATATTATAGCTCAGAGCAATGCTCATTAAAAAGTATTACTGAAAAATGTCAAGTTGTTTTTATATAGAAACTGGAATGTATTTTCTCCTGAAAAGTCAGGTATTTATTGAACACAAGACATTTTTAAAACATTGCTCTCATTTCACAAGTCCCTTTAACTTAATGATTACCTGAAGTACTTTTTGTCTTCCATCAGTTAATGTTCACTAGTATCTCCCATTGATGTAAATCAACCCTTACCTTTCTGGAATCGACCCACACTCAGATTAGTGGAAAATTTCTCTCCTCCTTCACAACCATATTCATTTTTCCATTCATCAATCTGTCTATTCTCCTGGCTCCCAGAGCCTTCATGATAATTGCCCCATTGGACAAACTTTAGCTGACTATAAATTCCATTACAGCCCATTCACCTTGTATAGTATGTAATGCAGTCTGACGGACACTAGATGAGAAATCTCAACATCACCCCTTTTAATTGTGTGACCCTCAGTGTGTCACTTAACCTTTCAAAGTCTCAGTTTCTTCATTTATAAAATGGAATGACACACCCCATCCTGCTTTTTGAACCCAATTGTTGTGAGCACAAAATTCAGTAACGCATGTTCCAACATTATGTATCCCATTTACCAAACCAAACACAAAACCAGAAAGCTTCAATTGAAAGCACCAAGCTCCTTCACAAGGAACAGTTTTTTCCTTCTCTTCAGATAGTAAAACTCACTGGCCATAAGAGTCTGTGATCCACGAAAGACAGGATTAATTTTTATTATTTATTGTACTTAAGTTAACCTTTGATTCTAGGCCCAATGAAGATTCAAAAAATGCTGGGCTTTAAAATATGAAAACAGCAAGCCACTCTTCCTTCCTCTGGGGAGAAAGAATGTTTTTAATCACGTAAGGAATATCAGATATACTCAAATTGGATCACACTATACATTTAAACTAACAATAAAAACAACAATAGAAATAATAATCATTACTAATTTAGTTGTTCTGTAATTCTAGGCCAAATCATTCTCTGAAGATTCCTGGAGCTTTCCTCATAATAGGAAAGTTTGCTATTAAGTTTCCTAAAATGAGGGCCAATCCTGAGCTGCATCATGTTGTGAGGCCTCCTTTACTTTAATCTCCCTCATTTCTATGCAGTAAAATCAGGATAAAATGGAAATCAAGGTCACTTTTGATGGGAAAGAGGTGACAAAAAGATATCTAAGGGACAGCAGGAACGGAAGAGGAGTAGAATCTGAAAGAACAGGCCTACTTAATTTGACTTGCTAATGTTTATGAAGAGACTCTGAGCAGAATTGTGGGTGGATTATCCACAAAGAGCCCTCAGGCCTTTCTTCGCACTTTCTTTTTTTTCCCCTCTTATTCCTCTTAGCACAGCTTTGTACTCTCTTATGCTACAACCTCTTTCCTTCCCACAGGCATCTTTCTCTGTACTGCCTGTCTCCCTAGCAATGAGAGAAGCTGTCCAAATCACCCGCCATTAGTCTGTCGCCCCTACTCTCTAGTTATGGCTTCACCTAAAATACAGTTATAAGCATAGAGCTTTCCATCTCACAAATATAAGGGTGATAGTGAAGCTCAGAGAAAAGCAACGAGCATTTTGGATGCCAGTATAGAAATTTTGTTCATTCAAGTACATTAAACAACATCTGTTTGTAAAGAACTCAGATAGAATGACAAGAAAACCTTGAGACTTCACTAGAAAAATAAAGGCATTTTCAATATTCATTTCTTATTTGAAACTTTTTTTATTTTTATAGATGTATGAGGTACAAGCGCAGTTTTTTATATGGATATAGTACCTAATGGTGAAGTCTGGGCTTTTAGTATAACCACTGCCTGAATAGTATACACTGTAGCCATTAAGTAGTATTTCATCCCTCATCCCCTTCTGACTTTTCCATCTTCTTACCCTTCTAAGTCTCCAATGTCTATAATTCTACTCTATGATCATGGGTACACATTATTTAGCTCCCACTTATAAGAGAGAACATCAAGAATCTGCTTTCTGAATTATTTCACTTAAGATAATGGCCTCCATTTCCATCCACATTGCTGCAAAAGACATGATTTAATTATTTTTTTATGGTTGAGTAGCATTCCATGGTGTGTGTGTGTGTGTGTGTGTGTGTGCGTGTACACATACATACATGCACACACACATTAACACACATACACACACATATATGTGTGTGTGTGTGTGTATATATATATATATATATATACACACACACACACCCCACATTTTCTCTATTCAATCATCCATTGATGGAGACTTAGGTTGATTCCACATTTTTGCTGTTGTGAATGGCACTTTCAATATTCTATTAAGAAATATTTATCAAGAGCCTGAAAATGTCCATAACCTCTGTCCTAGTAATTCGCATCAGGGAATGTATCCTAAAGAAACTCAGACAGTATTTTTTTTTGAATAAAAGTATTAATTGCGAATTATTTAGATGGACAAAGCTTAGGAAACAACTTAAATATCTAACAATAGTAAGACAGTAAGTATATTAAGGTATTTACATAAGGGATAGGTGGTTGATAATAAAAATGTTCGGGGAATAGAAAAAAATATTCTCATATGTTAAGATCTACATCTTCTCCAAATTTTTTGTTTACAATATATACATAAGATTGGGACATAAGATCAAGATTTAGCAACGTTGGAAGTGTAGATGCCTTTTTACTCTCTTCTTTAGAGCCCTTTTTGTGTGTTCCTAATAAAATCAATAAATGTTATATTGTTGTAAATATAATCCATACATGTTGGGTATTTCTGTGTTAAAACTGAAAGCCTAATCTTTAGTTGGTGGTCTTTGAAAAATGGCTGTGTTGCGGTAGCTAAAGAATGCTTTGAAGAAAAGAGGCATGGCATACAAATGTGAGAAACCGTGTTTTGTTTTTAAATGGGATGGTTTTCTTGGTGACACTCTGAAGTCAATCTTTTTCCTCCCAAATGACAGAATTTCTATATTAAAAGAGTCAGTATGTAGAGACAAACAGTGCCTCTAAATTGTACAGAGAAACACATTTAGTACCCAACTATAGGATTTCACATAAATTATGGAATCTTTAGCCCAGGTCAAATACCTGAGTTAAGTAGAAATAGTTACAGAAGCAGTCAAAAAAGGGTTATGGCATATACACTGACTTTCATAGGGTAAGACCTGTGAAGGAGGGAAGAAAATTAAAAATATAGGAAACAAAAAATGCAGGAGAAGGAGAAGAAATTGATAATAATTTTGTAACCAGACACCCACTGGCATGAGCAAATAATTCAACCCTAAAGAAATAAAGAATTTTTGAGGTGACAGAGATCCCAGTTACCCTGATTTGATCATTATACATTGTATACATGTATCAAAATATCACATGTACCCCAAAATATGTACAACTATAATATCAATTAAAAAGAAAAATACAGAATAGGTCATATCTATCATTACACATACAGTATCAACCCTAAAGTTCTCAATAAAGAATCTTAATCAAATGTTGTTTAGTACAGTAATACTTGAATCCAGGTAAACCTACCAATTATCTTGTCACTAGAATGGTGCTCAAGAAGTAACGGCCTTTCAATGGGCATGCCCAAGGAAAAGGTGATGGCTTCAAGACCAGTGGCCCTCAGGAGGGGAGGTAACAATCGACAGCCTCACTATTTTCCAAGAACTAGGACCTCTTTCTAATATTAGCCCATAAGACCTCCTCACACATTCACAAAAGAGACAGGTAGCAAGAATAATGACATTATTTTCATTCTCTTACTTGAAGGACTCTATGTACTTTTAGGATACAATAGATAGCTCTCCTACATTACTACTGATGTGTCTGGAATCTACAGTTGGAGAAGATTAGTGAGGTCTTTATCCACCTCCAAATTTCCAAATTTCTCTAAAACTAAAACAAAAAACAGAAACAGTTTAACAAACTCAGGGACCAGACTCAACGCATCAAACATCACTTTCCTAGACTCAGATATGTTGGATTCTCTTTTCATTATGGTCCCTGTCATTTTATGGCAACATGCAACTATGGTGCTTAGAAATGCCAACCTTTACTTGATGACTGACTCTCTCGTGACCAAGATTAATTAGTTGAAAGAGCAAATCTAGATGCTAATGAAAGATAAAGGCTTATCTATCATTTAATGCAGTGAAATTTTATTCATTAAGCAGCAAGAAACAAAGGCTCACTATGTCTTCCTTCTTATAATATAGAGGTTTTTTTGTTTGTTTTTATTTTTTTTGAAACAGAGTCTTTCAATGTTGCCTAGGCTGGACTCAAGGGATCCTTCCACCTCAGTCTCCTGAGAAGCTAGGTTGGGCACATGTCACCACACCTGGCTTATAAGCTATTTTTAAATAACCATTATTCTGGCTTTTTTTAATTCAACCAGAAATGAATTACATTGGTGGCATTTTTTGCTACTTCATTGTTTCTTTTTCCAGAGTAATATGGTCTTTTTATGTTTTGTCCACACAGGTTTTCAAGATCAGCTTCATGTCACGATGTAAAAACTAGAAAGCCGCCTTTGAGAGCTTTCACTCACCTGTTCTCACCAATCTAATCACAAAGGTACCGCTTCCAAGATGACCAGGTAATATGAGTGTTGTCTGTTCCAACATAAGGATTCTTTCTAAGGCAATGTGAAGCAAATCAACTAGGCTGAGGGTGACTCAAGTTTTTATCTCATAAAAGGATTGACCCAAATGAATGTATCAGAAACCTGCACACAAGAGTTTATTAGAGTTGTTTATTAACATAAGGATTATCTTCAAACTAAGAATAAAAAACAATCAGTGACTCTTGGCAAAAGCATAAATATGAGAGCAATACTGTGCACAGCGATTTCTAAACCAAACAAAAAAAACAATTTCCAATATTTATCATAATTAAAAAATCACGTCTAATAGTGAAATATTAAAAGTAAACTCCATATTGCCTATGTATGTTTCAAGGTAAAAATGAATGTCACTCGTACAAATTTTTGCTTTTTGCTTTTTGGTTGGTTTCAGTTTAGAACTTTTAAATCCCACGGCACACTGAGTACAAAATCCTACTGAAAAGTTAGAAGTGGCATTGATGGGAGAACAGGGATAGGAGACTTCCAAAGCCCTGGAACATGTGCTATATAAGGGGTGTATCTTTTTATCTTAGGCTTCTCGATAACTTACACATAATCAAAAAACTAGCAGAAAAGAAGAGGTATTAACTAGGAATCAGGCACCAATTCCGCCGGCATCTTAGCATATGATCCGGGGCAAGTCAATCAATCATCCTGTGTGTGTCAGGTTCTGGATCTACCAGCTAAGGTAATCGAGGAGTTTGGAAGAACCCAATGAGACAATGCATGATAAAGAACACTGAAAGTAATACATCTGTGAAAGTGCAAGACATAATGGAAGGGCTCAAATGTCAGGAACATCAGTAAGTTTGAGAACATACCCGCATGGTCTATTTGTGCTTCAGTTCGGGAGATGAGGGTAAATATGCTTATGCTATTCAATTCTGTAAATAGCAGTGGTGGGAAAACTGTGGCCAAGAGTTTTGTTAATTAATCTGGAACCTCTCCTGACCAGTGCATAGCACTATCAATCTAACTAAGCTCTGTGTGTGTGTGTGTGTGTTTGTGTGTGTGTGCGTGCGCACGTGCGCACATGTGTGTGATTTAATTAATAAACTGGCAAGGATCACTGAGGTGAAGATCACTCCTATATCACATCTAGTACCACCAGTTATTTGGAGGGACAGGTGTTCTCCACTTACCAAGTCTCAGGGAGCTGCCTCTAGGAGAATTACAGCTCTGGCACAAGCAGATCATAGACTCAGTTTACGCTTCAAGAAACTCTATTTAGTGGTGACTGCACATAGGTCATTTTTTAAAATCTCACTGCTCACAGCCTGATCCTGCACTACTCAAACACGTCAATTGTTATGATTCATTGTTCTTCAAAGGCCTCAAGTTGATGTTCAATATTCCACTGGGAGCTCGGAAAATGCAGCTGTCCCTTTACTGAGTTATTAGGCAAGTTTCAACACGTCTTTTCATGAGCATTAGAGTCCAGAGAAGCTAGCCTCTGTAAATTCAGAGAAGGGACCTTGTATTTTATGGCACATGGAAAGGGTGTTAGTCACACATGACTTATTCCCAGTTATAGGCCCCTGTTCAGGCTCTTCTCTTGGTTCCTTCTGCTCCACCAGCCAAATCCCTAGCCAAATCTTATCTCTTCCCCCAGACCTAGACAGAGTCTTATCTTCTCTATGAAGACTTTTCCAATGAAGGGAAATATCTCCTCCAGTGTACTTTACAGAGCTGTTGTGAGGTTCCTCTTCCCTCTGAAAACCACCCCTTCTGATGCTCCTTTCTTGCTAAGCCACTATCCACCTAACCATACTTACTCTCACCCCCATATCCAGTCATTTAAAAAAATCTTATAGAATCTTTGATCCCAACACTTTCGTAGAAAAAAAGAAAGTTAAAAATTCCTGTAGCTAATTGTGGCAGTGATTTTTCAATTGTGTGAATATTGTGTGTGTGGGTAGGTTGGTGGGGAACATGAAAACTCCAAGGCAGGAGTGGTAGGTGGGGTGAGCAGGGAACGTGTAGTGTGATGGGTCCTTCCGGGGCCACCTTCTGTATGCGGAGGTGAGAGTCACTGCTCAAAGCCAGCACCCCAATCTATTTGCATCTATAAGCCTTAGCTCAGAAGCTTCTTATCACTCACTTACAAACTCTCCACTGACGTTCCCACTCCAGTCCCTGTTCTCTTAAGCATGACCCCAACCAACCAATCCGACCTTCCTTGCTGAATGACTTTTTTAAATGCAAGCCTTGTTCTGTCAAGCCTTCCTTAAGTCCTTCAGTATGTCTCCATCCCCTTGAAGATTAAGTTTTCAACAAGGTAGAGAAGGTTACCGCTCCTGCCCTGGCCTTTCCTAGCTTTCTAGCCCTTCTGTTTCCATTCCCTGCTCCTCTCCTCCTTTCCTGGCCCAGCTCTCTAAGAATCAGCCAGCTCTGCAGCACTTTTTGCAGTTGTCTAAATGGCACCAGGTTCTTGCTTTTAGAGCTTTTACGCAAGCTGGCTGACTCCTGCTCCTTGTCTGACTGCAGAGACTATTTACCTACTGTTCTTTAGGACCCTTTTCATGTATCACCTCCCTTGACCTTTGAAGGCTTTTTAGGACCCTCCCTTCCTTTTCTTTGAGCACTAAAGATACCATGACCCTATCACAATCTATCACAGACTACTTTCTTTACCTGTTTAGCTTTTGTCACCATTGCACTGGACTAACAGCTCTTTAAGTCAAAGAAGGTGTCTTACATTTAATTTTTTCTCTTTTTTTTTTTTTGTATCTTCAATGTCAAGAATTGTATTTAACGTCAGGGAATGAATGAATGAATAATGAAAAGACATTTTGAAAGGCCATGAAAAAGTGAAGTGGGACAGAGCAGTGAAGTGGAGAGGTTGTGAAACATGCTCAGCGGTTCTGTGAACCTGGACAAGTCAAACTCCTTTAGGGTTAGCTTCCTCAGATTCATGATAAGTAATAATATAATTCCTACCTACCTTTCCAAGTTTCTGTGAGAACAGACTAGCTCCCATAATTGAAAGCTCTATGGTGCTACCATTAATTAGTCCCAGTTGGTTAGTTCATTTCCTGGCTGCCCTAAACACTCTCTGGATGGTGAATTTTCAATTTTAGTATGAGAGACAGCTGGGATCAGGTCTACCTGCTATTTTACCATTAATTAACTGTTATTTCATTTCTCTAGGCCTCAATGTTCCCATCTGTAAAATAACAGTGACTACTCTATTGGTTTTTATGGCAACTAAGTGAGATAATTCATATAAGATACACAGACTAATGAATGCCAAACACTAGTAAGAACTTAATTAATAGCTCCTCTTCCCCTTCCTCCTTCAAATTATTACTACTATTACAGTAGGCCGTAATAAATACCTGCTACATTAAATTCATTAGCTGAGAATTTTTTATACCTAGGACCCAAATTTTCAATTCTGCTTTTCGGCCAACTGCGGAAGGAAAAAGAGAAGGTGCTCAGCACCAAAGGATTCCTTTCTTTCCAGCACGTGTCAGAGTTCTCCACTTTTGTCTTGTAACTCTGCCATTGAAGGTGATATTTCATCTGACAAAGTCGGTTATGAGATTTCCTATATAGAGTAATGAAAAAGCCTGTAACAGCCAGTGATCTGCCTTTCCTGCTGTTTCCTCCACTGAATAATTTTGCCATAAAAAATAAAGAGGACATCTCCTTTTATTGAATTATGACAAATTTTCAACTGACTTATTCCTCTCGGAACTTAGGAGTGTCCTACTTTCCCCTCCAATGTCACTCCCACTGAGATGACATGTGACACATCCCGGGAAGCATTAGAACTAAAGAGCAGGTTAAAGCTGTGACACATCCATCACCCTCCTTTTTTGCTGAAGAAGAAACATCCCTCCTCCCTTGTCTCCTCAGTCCATAGCTCTCTGTTCCGGGGATCTTTTTATTCTACTGGCCAGAAGAAATTTACAGGCAAAAGCCTAAGCAGAGCAACAGAGAAACCAACTACGTATCTCCCTCCCTTCCTCCTTCCCTTCATATATATTTCTCAAATACCTACTAATGCCAGACACTGAGGCTCTGCCGATTACAATGCTGAGCAAACAAAGCCTCTCCTCTTATGGAATGATGGAGGGAAATGGCATAAAGCAAATGTGTTCCTAAAATATTCCGTTGAAGAAATGACATGTAAACTCTACCTTAAATGTGCCAATAAAACTTGATATCTAAAACTGAGTTTTAAAAATAAATATTCTTTTTAGAGACCAGGAATCCCTTAGCAATTGACTGTTTCAGCTCTGGCTACAAAGAAGGTAAAAACAAGTAATTTATATTAAATATTTACTGTGTACCAGATATTCTGTTATGTATTTTTACTTAATTGTCACACACACACAAAATCCCTATATGGTAATATGTTTATCATCACATCCATTTAAAGAATGAGGAAACACATTAAACGGTGTGTTAAACAATTTGCTGACAGCCATACTGTTAGGAGCTGGCCTTGAACCCAGGCATCCTGGCTGCAGAGCACAGTGCACAGAGACTATGACACACTGTCTCCAAAGATGCTTCAGAAAAACTTACTAAAGGAGTGAATGACTGAGTGTCATGAATCTGAAAATCAAATCACACCCACACAACTGAGGATCACTAAATTGTCAAAATGCTCAAGAGCTTGATTTACTGTATTTCTCATTTTTTTGTCAATAATAGAAATAAATCCCTCATTTCCCAAGAGAAGCACACCTATGACAGGTTCTGCTGAAATATTAATCATATATTTGTGGAATTTGCAGAGTTAAGCTTCCTCAAAGTTCAATTGTCTATAAGTTGCTATTGTTACTCTTGTTTAAACAAAGTAAACACCTGGTACTTTCTACTTCAACTTGTCTCAGGTTGAGATTTGTACAGAAAAATCAAAACAGATATCAGATCAGGTCCTATAAAAACTACTTTGTTCAGTCAAAAGGAGAGTTCTTTTGGTGAAATAATTTATCTCACAGAATGCTTGAATCACAATACATAATGTGAGGAAAAAAAAAACCTTTTCTTTGGCTCTGCTATTCTAGTATATTCTAATAGACTTTACCAGGTTCTTCTGTGTCAATGATCCTAAATGTTCACTTCAAAAGAAAAAGTGCCTCAACTTCTGGAACATAACACAACTCTATTGAGTTAATCATTAGGAACTTCAGTCTGAGAGAGAGAGAGAAAGACAGAGAGAAGGAAAGGAGCTCTTCTCAGGTGTAAGGAAGACACAGGCAAGTCATCCCCACAAAAGGAAAAGTATCACTACCTAAGCGCTTCTCTATCTTTTCTCACTTCTCTCTGTTTTCTCGTCATCACGACTCTCTGCCCAGGTAACATGGTGATGGAGAAGGAGAATTCAGGCTGAACAGTGTGTTAGTATCGATTGAAGGCTGGTAAGAGTGCATGCTTGAGGGAGAGGGAAACTGAAGAGAGTGCACTGTAGGACACTGAGTGCAGTTATAATCACTGTTTCTTTCTGCACGTGTCAACAGAGACAACTGGAAGACAAGCATATCCAGAACAGCAAGGCACTTGCACAGTATTTCAGCCATGCTCCTTCTAAGCATAAAAATCTGAATATCAAAGCAGGGAGGGAGGACCAGGTGAAAAACAATAATAAAAACAGCAAACCAGCATTTTTAAAGCTTTCAGAAGCTCAGAAAAGCAGAAGCTATTGTGAGATAAGAATGGAAAGATACTGGTGGAAGAATTGATGTACACCAGCAATATCTTAAATTAATTCCTTGCTGTTGGTCACATGAGAAACTAGAGTTAACACTCTTCACTGTTCTTTATCCCTAGGAGAGGAAGGAATTTTTGATGACCTGGTCCTTTGCATCTGGGCTGATAATTAGACAATTAGAGCTCATGTGCTACAATGAAGCTCTCAACCATCATGAATCACAGCCACACTCATTTTAAAAGAAGATTCATAAAAGTGAAAAAAGGCCTTTTAAAGAATACAATGCTTTCACATTTCTCCCAAAAACCACAGACAGCTGAAGGACCAGGGGAGCAAGGTTTCTACCCATCAGAAAAAACAGGAATGGATTTTGACATGCTTGCTAAGCATCTTCCCTACGGTTTATGGGCTGAGGTGTCACTTACATGGATTGGATGAGGAGGCATGCAGGAACTGATATTGTGATCTGAAAACCACCTATATGAAAAACACTTGAATTGCTTGCAAAAAATGAATTATTCCTCACTGAATACCACATACTGACTCTCAGGGGAAAGCCCCAAGCATCTATTTTTAACAAGCTACCCAGGGACTGGCAGGATCCTTGAGAGAAGCCAGGGCAGAGTAGGTGGGTGAGTGGGTGTTGGGGTGTGGAAATGTTGGGCAAAACAAGATTAGCGGTTTCCTTAGAAGCCAAACGAGGTTTCCAGATTTAACAAAGTTTCCCAATACTTCTAGTGTTAATGATGACGTATGCTGGGATTAATCTCACATAAACTAGTCATGAGATGAGCTCAGTTAGCATGGCTTGTTGCTGTCCTACCTCAGATATGCAAGTTCTAAGGACAATCTTTTTCTGATAAACTCCCACAGGTAGACATATTCTACAAAGACTGCTCACCGGAGAGGGCCTGCATTGCTTTTGCAGTTCGGAAGCACAGGTTATGATAAGGGCAGTCTGATTGGGCAGGATAGAAAGTAAGCATTACTATAAACAGTAAGCAATATATTAATTAGTGAAAGTCGCACCTGGACTAAACAAACAATATATAGGAGATTTGTCTAAAGAAATAAACCAGGACCTTTGTCTATATCCAGCCATTTCAAAGATCGGAAAACAAACTTAAAACATTTGAGTAGGACTAGAATTAATAAAATACCTTGAATACAATGACTAAAAGGTTCCTGATCTTGACTAACATGAGAATTTGGGCAAATAAGTAAGTTAATTTTAAGGAGTCCCACATGCTAAGTGTAGTTGCTCAGGGAATTTTTTTAGGTCCTGCTTAGTCAAATATGGGAGACAGCTCAATTGCTATAGCCATGAGGAAAATGCATTAGCATTATTGGAATATATGCCTTAAATACCATAATTAAAAATGCCTTAGATTATGCAGTTGTATATATTTTTTTATGTACTGGTTTAATTGATTTTATACAACATATCTTTATTTTTGCATTGAGCACCTTATATCATAATTAATCATTTTTATGTTTTCTCCCCCTCATTGTCTATACGGTATATACTTGACTACAAAATGAATTCATTAATTTTAAAATCTAAAGTGCCCATTTTTAATGCAACATTGTACACGTTTTTTCATAAATGCTTACCTAATCAATCTGTCCTTCTAAATATTTATTTGGTAAAAGGAATTTGTATTGGACAGTCAATAACGAACATTAATGTAGTGACTACTAGATTTCTGGCATTGTGTTAAGGAACTAGGAATGCAAATATGAGTAGAAAACAGTTCCTGCCCTTGACAAGGTCACAGTCTGGTATATCTGGAAATCTCTGTAGGTATTATAATGCTGTGGTAAATACCTTTGTTAAACAAGTATTCCTTTGAAGTACCTAATTCCCTGAATATACATTCAGATTTCCATATGTTGAGTTTATTCAAATTTACCAATGCAATGTAATTTATATTACTTACACATTTTAATCCTGGGTTATATAGGTAATAAAAATTAGCACATAATTTAATTATTTTTAACACTGCTGACCACAGTGTGCAAATTTAATTATTTTTTAAAATGACATGTTAATAATTAATACTAATAAATTAAGGGTATTAGACATGTAATTAATGTTTGTTTTATTATACACATATTTAAATATATAGCTGTACACTAAAGTAACAGTAAAAGAATTCAGATTTACCATTGTGAATGATAAATTTTATCAGATGGTACAATCTTGGCCTATAATTTATCACCCTCTCCATTTGTTGATACAAAGACAAATTGCAAAAGCACTAACTGTATTTGTAATTCTAAACAGGTTTTCTCCCTTGGCCTGGGGATAGTGCATTTTTGTTTCCACTCAACTACTTTCTCAAGAATCCGACTGCAGTTCTTTCACCATGGCTGATGCAAAGGAAGAAATGTTGAGACTACTCTTTGGGATTCCCTGCAAAATATTTGCTAACCAAGTGAGAGAAGCCTGTGGAATGTTCTAATGAAAAGGTCATTGAACTTACAGATAAGGCGATATAATCTTAGTCGAAATCGGTAGTAACTAATATGACTTCAGAGAAGGAATAAGTCTTATTTGGGCTTGTGTTTCCTTTCCTGTAATAGGATAGCATTTGACTAGGAAGTCTCTAATGTCACTTCCGGCTCTGAGTCTCCAGGACTCGGTGATGAGCTCTATCCTCTGACAAGATTCTATGTGGCTTCTGAAAATCACCACACAGTTCACACCCCTAGTGAGATTCTTTCACATACTGATGGCTCACAACTCCCTCAGCATCACACCCTACATCCATTCCTTCATCATTTCCCAAATGTATTTGGGTTAAAGAATATCAGTGGGTAGTGACAACCACCACAAATATCCGCACACATACAAATATCCTGAACTTGAAAACCAAAACTTCCAAGGATTTCCAGGACATAGTCTCAGCTATCCAGTTTCCTGGGAAATAAAGCAGGTGGCATGTGTTAACACCTCACGTTTTTCTAAAAACAGGTACGGAAAGAACTGTGAATTGTTCCTTTAACACCAATTTCTGACGTTTTGACAATGCTGGGGGTAAAACTATGGTTTCTGGGTTCTTCTTAAGACACTCCCCCCTTTTTCCTCACCACTACTTAGGTATCTATGGTTCAGACAGCACCAAACATATCTCCTCCAACTGTAGAGGGCTCTTAAAATCTGCAGTTAAGTAACAGCAGGCCAAAGCAAGCCTATAGGATCACAGATGGGTTATCCAACTCTATCACAGACATTCCCCGATCTCCAGCAAAGAAACCTGCTGTCTCTGTAATGCACTAACATGATTCCCCTGGGGCAAGGTCTGATTTCTCTGAGTATCTTATTCATAGAAGTATTATACATTTTGGTAAATGCAAATGTAGGATAAACTTCTCAGTCAAGAATAATTCACCGAGTGGCTTGTTTAAAAGAGATGGAATGAGAAATCACTTTCTCTTGTATTTGTTTTCCCAAGGTTTCTCACCCCTTTGCAGAATGAGATTCCAGGTTTAGAGACATTAAGAAACCAGTAACCACAGTACCCGTTGCCTAGAAACGGCCGGATTACAACCAACTCACTTGACTACAAGGAAATTCTACCTGATCCTTTAGGACCATTTGTCAAGCTTCATTATAACGATAAAGAAAATTTATACTTTTGTAAAGCCTTCAAAAATTATTGCCATGAAACTCTGAAAAATCTGGGCATCTGCTTTGGGGAAGAAATGGGAAATTAACATGACAATCCAGTGTCAAAAACTGACAGCTTAGACAAAATAAAGACAAATTAGTTCAGCACCATGCACAGAATTCAGAAATCAAAAATCCAAATCCAATGCCGAACAAATGATGTCTGGGAATTGTACTGTCTGCCATGGGGGTTACAAGCCAAGGCAGCCAGAGAAATCACTAATAAAGGGCATTTGCTTTCTGCAGCAGTACTGCTTCCCTGAGCTTCCTTGTACGTCTATGAAGAACTTGCAGTCAGATGTTGCCATTAACATCTGCTTTGAAACATACCCCAGTTGGTTTTGTTGTGCCCTGACAGGTGGACAAGATTTGTCAGGGCAGTAACAAACATTATAATAATACTGCAGAAGTTTGGCAAAACCTAAGAAGGTTTATATTAATAAATTTTCTAAAATCTTTTTTAGTGACCAGTCTCAGAAAACAGGATCTATTTTATACTTTAGTGATGGAGATTTTTACAGTTACATGACTGTATGTATGTATATTTGTATGTATCTGTGTATATATATATACACACATAAATATATAAAGAATTTTACATGTGTGTGTATATATATAAAATTATACATATATAGATAAACAGATTCATAGATAGATTTTTTTCCTCTCTCAAGAATAGCAGGGGTTCGCGGCTTGCTTAAAAGTTTTTTCTTGCTATTGATCTACTTATAATTACATTAGACCACGGTGCAACCTACGGGAAAGCTCAAATGTGAGTGGGGACCCATCTTAATAGGAACTTTGCCACGGGTTAGGTTCTTGATTAATTTTTAGACACATACGTCACACTGTGGTTGGACAGGGATGCAAGTTTCAGTGAAACCCAACTATCATTGTTTTCCATTAAAACTTTTTTATATCCATTGTAGGAAATAAATTCAGTCCATTTTTTAAATGAAAAAAAATTTTACTTGGGGGGGCAAGGGCAACATACGTAACCTAAACATCTGTACCCCCATAATATGCTGAATAAAAAAAAATTATTACTGTCTTTAACCCCTTTTTTTTTGTAAGACTGAGCAGTCCACCAATCCATTCTTTAACTATATGTAAATGTTCAACATTCCAGAGCAGCAGAGGTGAACAGAGATTTGTGAAGAGAAAAAGGATGCAGCTTAAATTTTGCTATAGATATTGTTGGAAGTAAACCATTTTTACTCTGAAGGGACTGTTTTTCAATACTTCAGATAGTCCATGCACATCCATAGTAGTTTCAGATATGGTTCCAGTGGAAAGTGTAGGTCATCTAAGCCCTAGGTTTCAGGGAATATATCTTAATTACATTTGAACCCCTGTGACTTATTTCAGTGGTAGCACACAGGGGACACTCACCAAATCCCCGCTGAACTGAACCAGGCAATAGCATCATCAAAGTAATTGACACGCTACTTCAAAGCAGACTGAGACAGACATGAAAAGAAAAACAGACTGTAGATTGCACAAAAGAGAATGCCTGGGAGGAAGACGGTCAGTGATTATGTGGAAAAACAAAGACAGTCACAAGAAATGTTCTGTTGATCTTCATTTCCCACCTCCCTCCATTCCCCATGCCCTTCACCCTATTTATTATTGTCAGGATTATACTCCCAAAACACAAAATCACAGTTCTACTGAACTGCTTAAGAACTTACAATGAAAGAATGAATAAATAAATTAATGAACAGAATTATCGTTGTCCTCAAGAAACTTACAATTTGGTTACCCAGATGGAAATAACAAATGACACTTTTAATAAAATATGAATTGAGAGAAAAGTCAGAACAGTGTCAGCAGAAACTGTTAATGAAGGAGCAATTCGAAACAGATCCATTTATTTAATGAATAAAGAAGCAGAAAGCCACCATTCCAGGTAAGAAGCGAGCAAAAACACAGAGATGAGAATTTGAATAGTCCATTAGGAAAGATATAAAGACACAATTGAAGGTAGATTATTGGTAAGAATAAGAGTTTTGGCTAGAACCTTGGGAAATATGGGGTCGGCACAGACAATAACAACACAGATAAGTTAGTAGATAATAATAGGTCATGTAGTGATAACTGGCAAACAGACTAAAAGTCTTAAAGAATGGGGGAATGTCCTCTAAAATATTAAAATTTTACCATCCTTCAAAATATCTAGCCCAGATATGGGCATATAATATAAATACTAGCTGACGGGGTAATGCCTGCTTATTGACTCCTGGGGTCATGGGATAGAGGCTTTCTTCTCATCAAATGTGTAGACAATGAATCAGAATTCCCTTATATGCTTGACAAAAGCATACGAATACCTGGGCCCCATTCAACCCAACCCCAAACGTGAGGATTTCTGAAATAGGCACTGCCAGGGACAAAGTGGAAAGTACTGCAGGACAGAATTCTTTCCACCTTATCTAAGATAAGCTTCTGATAACGAACCCCAGTGTTCACTAAATATTTGTAATGTGCCTATAACTGTGCTAGGCGATGTAAAGATTAAAATAATAAAAGATGCTCATGGCACTGCCTTTCCTATAAAAATCAAGCATAAAAGCATAAACTTAAAAGTCAGAAAAAGATCAGGGGAGCAATGACATCAAAATGAAGCTTGGCTTTACAAAAGATTTACAAAGGAGTTCAGGGGCTCCTGTGATAATATGAGACTTGAAAAAAGGAAGGCTGCTTTTAAAAATGCATGTTTTTTTTTCAGTCTTTGAGTTCTTTAAGTTCTATCAGAGCAACACATATGAATATGATTTTCCAATCATAATATCTAACTTGTCTCATCCATCCTTAGTCATTAGTTGAATTTCTCATGTCTCAAATCTCATTTCTCAAACATAGGCCAAGGCCCATGCAGTGGAAACTTTTCATATACAAAACCACTTGGCCCGAGTGAGAAAGGGCAGAGTGAGGTAGGATGTACTTGCACTGACCAGTCAATGGCTGTAGGTATTCAGTTAGACATAGCATGAGGTAGCTAAACACAGTGTCCTACAAGAGGGACAGAAAGGAAAGCCTTGCCCCCATATTGCCAGATAAAGAATAAAGAGCAGCACAATTACTTGACAACATAAGGACAGCACTTTCCTTTCTCACTGTGCTCTGTTCTTGCTGAAATGTTATTAATGAAAGGAAGCACTAAGGTCAGATCCCAGTAAAAAGCTGTGGTACAACTACTTCACCTATTTCACTTCCCTTCCCGTTCACTCATGAGAATATTTCCTGTTTCTGCATCGTAGCAACTTGGACACTGTTACATTTCAATCCTTCTCGTCTCCATTATTGTTAGCACCACTCCCCAACCTGCGTTCCTATTCTGTGCAAAAATGCTTTCTTTAACTCATTAATTCTGTTTATTCAACTCCTTCAACCTTTGTCCAAAGGGTCTCTTTTCACATTTTACGCTCTGTTTTGTTCATTCATTTGTAGCTTTTGACATTTTTTTATTATTTCCCTATGAGGCACAAAAAGAGTATAAGAAGTTAAATGTTTTCACAAGTAAATCTAGATTCCTATGTCCTATGCAGGGGAGGAAAAGGGGAAGAAAAATAAAAGCTGCCAAATAGAAGGCCTGAAATAAATGACCTGCACCACCCATAGCTGAATTCCACCTCTTTTTCCAGAATGTTTCGTAAGAGAGAATCAATAAAAGTCGAATCTGAAACATTGGTGCATTGTACTAGCTAAGCTCAGTGAGCTCCCAAACAAATCCTGTGTTCTCAGAAGCTGTAAGTGCAAATCCCTTCACCTCTGCTCAGGGGGATGAGCTCACCACAGAAACTGGCCTGTTTTTTGACCTCAAAATCCAGGTGGGACAGGGTTGGGGGTGGCAGAAGCAATGAGAGGGAAAATGTCCAGGCCATTTGTTCTAAACTGAGGTGCTTTGGCAGAAGGGAAAGACAAGGTCAAGTTTCCATGGCCCTGAGCTGGGTCACACAGCTGGAGTGACACTTTGCTCAACACAAATGTCTTTCATTCACCCACGAGCAACACAAGGATTGCGACAGAACACTGCTGAGAAGAAACAGGCCCAGTGCCACTGGCCGCTCCCGATATCTAGGCTACCTAGTAAGGTAACCCCCATACAACCCGGCTGTGAAATCAACCTTCATATCAGCTCATGTTTCCCTATAACTACCTGATTAGCATATTCAATTAAAATATAATAAAGATCAAAACGAATGAAAGTAGTATGAGGCTCAATATTTTCACTTTTTGCAGAAGTTTTTAAAAATCACATCATGTTTGTTCTTTTTATTGATACTGTTGTCTTACAGAAAAGTACTCATTCGCATGTTAAAATTTCATCATCATCCCTAAAGAAGCATTTCTTTTTAAACAACAACAAAAGAGTAGAGATTAAATTCACTAAGAAGCCCCAAATTTCTGCACTGAAGCAACTCAAAAGAAAAAGTCGAACACATTTTAGATGAGTTGATTTGAGGGCATTTAATACATTTGAAGATGCCCAATATTTCAGTTTCTTTAAAATCATAGAATTCTCTGCAGGAGCACTAAATAGTAGTTGTGTATGTATGACATGTTAAAAATGTATATATTTATTTTTAAGGATGTATATTAGCTTCTTGTGAATTCCTCTTGAAAGTATGTTTTATAACATGATGTTTATGCAAACTCCACTAAATGTATGGCATATGTTATACAAAAATTAAATATCATGAAGGGAATTTTAAATTACTTAGCACTGGTATATAAATAATCAAGTAGTCTATACATTTAATATGTATTTTATAATATAATATCAGCTTTTGTAAGAATCACAGCTTGAAAAAGCAAACCATTAAACTGAATTACAGCTCCAAAGACTGAAGTCCTACTTCCTTCAGAAAATGTGTGGACAATTTGGTTGTATCATTTGTTTCTCACCCATAAATAGTTTCTCACCATTTATGAAATCCTTGTTATGATGAAAATTCTTTCACAGCACAGATATTTCTCTCCCCAACCCAATCACCAGTGAAATTTCTAAACTATCTTTCTGTGATCTAAAGCAAGCAAACAGGCCAGGCACGGCCGGCTCATGCCTGTAATCCCAGCTCTCTGGGAGGCCGAGGCGGGCGGATAGTTTGAGCTCAGGAGTTC
>CAUYSK010095280.1:0-38178 GCA_963575035.1 Avahi laniger
TTTAAGCCTCTGCCCTACTGCCATTAAATGAGACTTGATCAGACTCCTGTCTTGTCTCCATTTCTTGTGTCTTGCCTTTCCCATTTCCCACTCCCTCCTCCCAGGTACCCACGAATAACTGGTTCCGCGGGTCGGGACAAAGAATGAATGGATTTTGGAACAGAGATTAGCTTGTAAGTAGTTCTCTTTGACAGTGAGGGGGCCCTTCCAGGTGCAGTTACATTCTTGGTCTTAGAGACAGGGGAAGAAAAATCAATTGTTCTCTTTGGTGGGTCTGGATCTCAGACAGATAAAGCAACTTTTAGTCAAGCTGTGGTTCATGTCTATAGTCCCAGAATTTTGGGAGGCGGAGGCGGAAGGATCGCTTAAGCCTTGGAGTTTGAGGTTGCAGTGAATTATGATGACACCACTGCACTCTAGCCTGGGTGACAGAGTGAGATGCTGCCTGGGGTTTGGGGAAGGGACTTCAATTTCTTTGGGAGAGACAATGGAAGAGGCAGATCAGGGAGATCTTGAGGCTTCTTCAGTTCAGTATGTCAAAGTGCCATATTCTGGGATATTGGTTTCTGAGCCCCAACATATTCAATCCACAGATCCAGTGGGGGAAATCGACAACTTAGTAATATTAAGTCTTCCAATCTGTTAGTGTATGTGGCTCCATTTTTTTTTTTAAGTCTCCTCTAATCTCTTTTTTCAGTGTTTTGTAGTTTTCAAGATTTTCTAGATATCACCCTGTTATTGATTTCTATTTAGTTTTAAAAGAACCAGAGAATGAACTTTGGAGAATTCAATAATTTTAAATTTGGTAAAGTTTATTTTATGGCCCAGAATATGTTCTATTTTTGGCAAATGTCTCATATGTGCTTGGGGGGAAAATATATATTCTGACGTTGCTGGGCATGGCATTCAAAAGACGGCAATTATTCCAAATCGGTTTTTAGTTTGTTTGTCTTCTATATTCTTATTGATTTATTTATTTCTATATTTTCTGTCAACTACTGAGAGAAGAGTGTTGAGGTCTTCATCTACAATTATGAATTTGTCTGTTTCTCCTTTTAATTCTGTCAGATGTTTCTTCCTGTAGAATATTCTTAGGTTGTGTTGTCAGATGCATAGACTTTTACAATTGCTATGTATTCTCAATGAATTTACTCCTTTATCATTTTGTAATTTTCTTCTTTACTCCTGGTAATATTTCTTATTCTAAAGTCTACTTGGACTGATGTTATATGGTTCCTTTTTTTGCTGCATGCATGACAAATTTTCACATTTTTACATTCAAAGTATGTCTTTATTTTTAAATGATTTTTGCTAGCAGCATATAGTTGGATCTTGCAACTATATATCCCATATAGTTGGATTGGTCTTATTCAATCTGGCAATCTCTTCATTGAATTAATGTGTTTAATTAATTAATTAATGCAATTTTGAAACTATTTCTATCAAAATCTACCATCTTACTGTATGTTTTGTTTGGTTCTATTGCTCTATATCTTTTTTATTCCTTTTTTCGATTAATTAGGTAATTTTTTATTCAATTTTATCTTCAATATTAGCTTATTATTTATATGTGTTTAAAAATCATTCATTGGATGCCCTCAGGTTTACAGTATATATCTTTAATGAATCTAAATCTACTTTCAAACAACGTACAACTTCATGTATATTGTGAAGACCTTACAATAGTGAAATCTAATTTTCCTCTCCTTTTTGCTATCACTGTCAGATTTTAACAAATGGTATAAACTCACAATACATGGTTACTACTGTTACTCTAAATATACAGTTATCTTTTAAAGCAATTAAAATATTATATTTCTCTAGTACTTTTCATTTCTTTATGTAGTTCCAAATTTTTATGTGACATATTATTCCTTCTTCCTGAGAATCTTCTTTATTTTTCATTATAGTACATGGCAGCTGCAATAAAATATCAGAGACAGAGAGAGAGAGAGAGAATTTCTCTCTCTTCTTATCTGAAAACGTCTTCATTTCTCATTTATTTAGGAGAAATATTTTTTTCTGAATACAGAACTCTTGCTTGACTTTTTCCCCAGTACTTTAATTATTTTAATTATATCAACTCTATTTTATTGTCTTGTGTCTTTTTCAGTGTGTGTGGTGTATCATTTTCTCTGGTTTCCTTTTAGATTTTCCATCTGGCTTTGACCTTCAGTAGTTTCAATATGATATGTTTAGTGTCTTACTTTTGATATTTATCCTGACTGGTGTTCTCTAAGCATTTTGGATTTTTATTTTTGCATCTCCTTAATTTAAAAAAATTTTCACACTTACCTTGAAAATATGTCTTCTGCTTTGTCCTTGTTTCTCTTTTTGGGATTTTAATTGCATCTGCGTTTGACCATTCATTTTGTCTCATTGCTCTTGGATGTCCTGTTCTTTTCCTGAATAGGGGATTTCCAACTGGGAGTCTTTCTTCGTAATCACATCTTATTCCCAGTATTTACTATGAACACCTATTAAAATGCATTGAGAAGTGCTTTCAAGTGGATCAAATTCTCGTAATGTCTAAGGCTTATAGGGATTCTATACTTCTGTGACAGCTCATGTTTGACCTTTAGCAATTCATTCTTGCTCATAGGTGAATTCTCACCTGCTTGGCCTGTCCCAGATAAGCAAGTGTATTGTTTCTCTTTGGAGACACCATTTTTCCTTAGATTTTTGAGTTGGTTGATGGTCCCTGGACCATAGATCTCTGATGGGTTCAAAAAAGTTATTTGCAGATTTTCCTGCATTATTTGTTATGGGTATGGTAATGATGCTTTTTCCACCTTTCTCCAATGTAAGCCAAAGCCTATAGTCCTACATACATCTTAAAGTTCTTTTTAAAGTTTACATGAATGAAATTGTATAAATATTAGGTTTACACGTTTTTATTTCTGAAATTTGGCAAATGTATAAACCTGAGAAATTTTAGTTGTACGGTGTTTACAAGTGTGTATACCCCAAATCCACATCCCTATTATGGTATAGGAATTCCATGTCCCTCCTTCCTCCCCATCAGGCAACCCATGATCTGCCTTATATAATTTTACAGCAGATTAATTTTGTCTGTTAGAAAAATTGATTTAAATGCAATAATACAATATATATTATTTTGTATCTTTTCTGCTTTACAACTATCTAAATTCTTTATCTTGAAACAATCTCATAATTTCATAAAAATTGCAATATCATACAAAGTACCCTTTTTCCAAACCATATAAAAGAATGTTTCTGACCTGATGCTCTAAATTTTCTGTATTTATTTTCTACAAAAGAACATTCTTTTATACACAGAAAGCACTATCATCAAAATGATATGACTATTAATACATTACATCCACATAATCATCAGGCTCCCATTTAATTTTTACCAATTGTTCCATAAAGTCCTTTACAGTAGAAAGATGTAATACAGAATCACTTATGGAATTTAATTGTCCTCCCTTTACTCTCCCTTAACTTGGAATGGCTCCACAGTCTTTCCTTAACTTTTATGACCTTGATACTTTTGAAAATTATAGACAAATTATTCTGTAGAATGTTCCTCAAGTTAGGTTTGTCATGACCAGATCCAGGTTTTGTATCTTTTGAAGAAATATCAAAGGTCCACCCCATGCAGGACTGCCCATTTCACCCATCTTAGCACCCAACACCTAAGTCACAAAGCACATCTTCCTGCTAACAATGTCATCCTGACTCCACTTAGGTCACTGCTTTCCATGCTGAGCTATCCTACTGCAGAAGTGCCCCCAAGGTTGGCATGGAGTCTGAAGAATTGCACAGGGACTTACATGGATGCTCTCTCCATCCTCATAGAACTCTGATTCCCAGCTCTGGACCACCCACCTGAACTGATATCCTTCACATCCCACTTGGGCTCCAGCAACACATACCAGGCTGTCCCCCCAAACAAACAACTTCTTGCTCTATTTGGGCTCTGAAATCCCATGACAGGCTGATCCCATGTGTGGATGCCCTCTTCATCCTCCTGAGGTTCTGATCCTCTGCTTTGGACCTATGTGGTAGACCTGTATGGTTGCCATTCATACCTTGGTTGGGTTCTGACAGCCCACACCAGACTGGACACCATCCTCACTGTTCTGAATACAGGATCCCCCCACATGTGCACATACATACACCCACGTTCACACTGCATACATGCCCTTCTTCCCTCTCTCTCGGAATGAAACCACCAGATAACATATCCGCTGTCCTCACCTTGCTTGGCCTCTGATATGCCATGACAGGCCACTGCAACTCAGAATGGCTTCACCTTTATCCCAATAGGGGCCTGGGATGCCACAGCAGGTGCTCACCATCCCACCCATGCCCTGCTTAGGCTCTAACAGCACATGCCAGATGGATCCTCCACTGGAACAACCATTTCACCTTCTGGCAAAGTGACACCTCAGGCCTGGCTGCACCCCACCATCTGCACAGGCTGCTTCCTCCTCTCTTTTGGGATCTGACGCAAAGGTCAGACCATCACTCTGCAAAGATGTCCTCTTTATTGGGCTAGTGCCTGACACTAGGAATGTGCTGACTCTGGTGAGGCATTTATACCTCCCTCGGGCAACGTAAGTTATGCCACACTCAACTGGTGACACTCCTATGTGGACAATTCCTCAACCTGTCCACCTCTAACACCTAAATGAAAGGTCCTTTTACTCACTCAGTCCTGAGCCCACACCCAGGATGCTCACTTCTGTGGGTGTCCTCAACGCATTCCCTTCTGACACTTGCTCCAGTTCTTCATGTCTCCTGTGCCCCAGCTGTTGGCATAGAGGGTTTCCCTGCTGCCCCCGTAATGGCTTTAGGACTAAGTTGTTCAGAAGGGGAGGAGGAAGAGGAAAAGGAATAATGAGAAGACTGCTCAGACTGCCTATTATCTTTTGTTTAGAATTTCCATTTTTGCAAAATACTCTAGCTGTGTTTCCTCTTTCTCTGGGAAAGCAACATCCAGATGCCTCCTTTCTCTTGCAATTGGAATCCAAGTATGAAACCATCACATGCTCATTGACAAAACTTGGTGTTTAAAAGTTTGCAAACACAGGTTTATAGGGACTCTACATTTTTACAATGTGATTCAGGTTTTGGTGCCGCACACGGCCTCTGCTGGTGGCTTCCATGGGTGCAGTTTCCAGTGGCTGTGATTTTGAGGGGCCAGTGCAGAACTGGTTCGAGGCCTTGCCTCTGGTTTCTACTACACTTGGATGGGGCAGCAGCAATAACCACAGTTACAGCATCAGGTCCTTTCTACAGCTTGGTGTTGGGCAGCCTTCCTCTAACTATTCGGTGCACGCTCTCAGGTAACACTGTAATCACGCTTTCTGCCTAATCAGCCAGGGTCAACTTCAGCCTCTAACACTGCTAATAAATAAACTTGTCTGATCTAGATTCTATTCAAATGGTTAAGACTGGATAAGAGGAGAAAGCTGAACCTTTTGTCAGTGTGTTTGGCAAGTATTTAAACATTCACAGCAGATCAATTCTGTCCCCTCCCTAAGAGCATTTAGTGAATCCCCAATAGTCTTCAAAAATGCCAGGTGAGCTGGGTCTTAACAGATTTTCAGCTTCTCATCCCTTACTATTCTTTTTCATGGATTCTACTTGCTAGTTACACTCATTTTTTAACACCTCCCAGACTTTGCTGCCTCCTGCCTTCACACATGCTCTTTGCTCCATGTGGCCCAATCAAGAGACACTTCTGTTGGAGTCTTCTGTTTTCTCTCCATTTAAAATTAAACATTTCCTCCAATCAACTTTCCTAGGGAATCATGTGTGGATCAGATGTTTTCATGTGATCAGGTGTCTTTCAAAAGACAAAGACACTAGCAGATAGCGGAAATAGCTTACTCCTGGTGACCATCGAGTATCAAGAACATATGGTATATATTATACGTGTTTTGTGCCATGAGAAAAGGGGAAGTTCATTTAATAAACATTTATTAACACTTTATTCTGTGCCAGACATAGTAAATTAGGCATGATCTATGCCCTCATGGAACATGGTGGGAAATTAATCAATCCTTTACCCCATCCAACAAAGGCTCATTGAACACTGAATGTTAAAGGCCATATGAGGAATAGCTTCTAACTTCATGGTGTTTTCATTCCTGTGGTTTAAAAAGTCATTGGCAAATTCTTCACGCTAGAGGTGAGACATGTGGGGGCCTCGATATGTGTTTTGAAGAGTTATAAGGATTGTTTTTCTTTGCTTTTTCTTTTCCTTTTTTTGAATTAGAATAAACAAAGGCAGGGCTTTGGATGGAGTTTGAGAGCAAGGAGAAACACGATACCTCACACCAAGAGGGACCTGGAATTGGGGCTTTGAGCCAGTACTGTGGGAGGGGCATGTGACCACGGAGGGCAGGACCAGACAGCCCACTTGACCACATGGACTGCCAAGCTTATTGTGGACCCTGGCATTTAGAGAAGCCATGATAAAACAGTGCCTTGGGGACACTGGTTTTCTGTTTCATGGAATGTGTTTCCCATATGAGCAGTATTTTATACCTGAAGATTAATTGTGACATAATGAGCCATCAGAACGTGTTTCAAACAAATACAATAATAGCCTTGAAAACACATTGTAAGGGACGATTATGGGACTTGAGTGGGAGACTACAGGGTCTCAGTAGCTGAAGGCTAAGCAGCTTAGGGGGATATGGTTCTGATCTCTGGTTGTGTGAGCTTAGGCAGGTCTTCAGGATGAAGTCACAGCTCCTCAGCGTGTCCTGTGACCAGTCCCTCACCTGTCTCTGCTACTTCAACTCTCAATAGCAACAGAGACAGGATTCTAAGTTTTGATCATGACCATTTCATTTCGTCCCCCAAGATCACTATGTAATTTCTATCCTAGAATCTCTGGACACACCTCTCCTGAGATCACTTTCCCATTTCATAACCTGAAACTCCTATTGGACATTTGAACCAAGTTTTGGGGCTAACACTATCTAAAGTCTTTTCTGACATTCCAGGGAAGAATTGAAGATGACTAATCTGTACATTCATTTTTACCCTGTGTTGAGTTATATCATTAACATTACGAGACCCTATTGCAACTATTTGTTTATATATGCTCTTTGCTCTCTTAGAGTATAACCTTGAGGACAGGGATGTTTTCATCATATGTATCTTTGTAATCCAAACAATTTGCACAGGTGCTGGACAACTAGAAATCTCTGTTATTTTTTGTTGTATAAATGAACAAATGTGTCACAGCGTGGATGACCATGTTTTGCTTTTTTGGTTGGATCACATACAGACTTCCTGGATGAGGGAGGTTGTTTGTAGAAGTTCAGAGCTCAATACAGTTCAAGTCCTTTGAAGAAATTCATTGTCCTTCGAAACAGAGACTTGGAATAAGACATTCACACTTTGATAGATAATTTCATATGGACAAACAACATCACAAAATTAAATTATATTGCTTGAACATATTGGTTTCTGGAGTACATTTGGCTCCTCACATAAGGAAAAAAAATGATCTCCGAAAAAAATTTATGGATAAGTGGATAACTTCAGGGAAAATACAATACCCAATTTTTGAAGGAGGTTTGCCAGTGATCATTAAACAGTGTTGCACAAAGGAAAGCAATCACAGTATGAGACTTCTTGCTCTGCCATAAACATTCCAATTTTAATAATGTCCTATTGATGCTTGCTGAAAATAAAGGACATTCCATGGTAGGGCTGGATGCCATGTCATGCAGACAGTGACTAGTACACAGGGAACAAGTTGTTCCATCTACTTGCTTCAAGTAGCTTCTCTTACTCCAGTGAATAAAGTAAAAAAAAATACGACTAGGTCAGAGTATATATCCAGAGACAAACAGCTTATTAACAATGTGGGGACAAGTAATTGTGCAAGGGGACAATGACGATGCAGATTAGTGCCCATCTCCGTGATGCAAGACGATAGCCACTCAGAGACCACAGGGAGCGGGGGCATCACATGCTATGACAGCCAAGGATTTACAAGTCAGTGTTAAAATAAACAATGTAATAAAAAAGGAGTGTAAAACTGTGCCTATTACGAGGTCCTGGGAGAAAAAGCCTTGGGACAGAGGACAGGTGTTGACAAATCATAAATTCAATTTTTGGATGAGACATATTTTCCTTTTCATTTTTTATTGGCCTTATTATGTTCTATGTGAACTAAATTAAATACAGGAGAAAAAAAAAACTAAAGTAGTTTTGTTCATTGTTGTTAATCTACTCAGAAAAATGCAGGATACGCAAAACGATTTAACATATATCTCTGTTACTTCTTCCAAATATCTACATTTGTAGGAAACAAGGAACCGAGAAGCTTGACATACTTCGAAGGCCTCATTACCCTTTGCTGTGAGGAGACTTGGAGTGCATAGCCTGGATTTTCTAAAATTATTATCTTTTTATTTTTTAAAACATATACCATCAGACACACAAAAATATACACACGCATATATACACTCCTCATAAATAACATGGAAATATGTTAACACGATTTCCTCTCTTCCAGGCTGTCCATAGCTAGACTACGATTACCTTACGCAGACTTACCTCTCTGTCGTCATCCTAGACGGACTTAATGGGGAGCAGTTAGTACCGAAAGCCTCACTTTGCATTCTGGAAGTCTCACCAGCCACCCCTAAAAGAAACAGAAGGGTAACTTCAGTGTCCATCCTGGAGCTGTCCTATGTGTGGATCCTGAGCACACCTGTTGTCCCTTCACTTCCCCAGTGCTGGAGGGGGCTTCTGCTTCTGGGCCATCTACGACACGGTATAGGTGAGAAATGTCCTGCCTCACCCAATCCCTGTCCCTACCTGCGATGTTCCATGTGGCCAGCTGGAGGGTTGACAGTGACTAACAGAGGGAGAGGAGGGGCTGGCTTGGGTTGAGCCTGCCTCTTGTGTACATTGCTTGACATTTGATTTAGAAATTGAAGTTTTATGGAATCTATAAATATTTTATTTATGTATTGATTTTAGGAAAATCAAAATGTCTCTCCTTAAAAAATGACTGTGCGAAGTCAGCCATGTCAAAGCATACAGCCCTCTAGGGGCTCCCAGGAAGTTGCACTCTACTTCTTCAAAATGTACTTTTGAGTAAATCAATTTCGTCACTTAATGTCATTGCAGATACCACTTATAAACTTCATTTATTTATCTCACATTCATTTTATACAGACGTATTTTTAGTGTAAGCTTGTAAATGAGCGCCTGAGCAACTGTGGAGCAGCAGACTCACTGTGCACTGGTTGCCGACTTCTCTGAGTGTGATGAGACCGAACACACATGCACAACCAGCCACGTGACACGGGCTCATCACTCACAGGCCGGCAGCAAGGGACAACAAAAACTGAGCGTCCATTGCAAGCCAGTGCCCCAAGGCTCAGGAAACTGCCCAGGATGGGTGAAGTCTCTTCTACACATGCCCCACCTACTCTGCAGCTAAGGGACCCTGAAAGGCAGCCCTCGTCGGTTATATGCCCAGGGTCATGTGACTCTCAGGGATAAAGCACTGAAAGACATCCTGTTTGGGGCGAGGGGAGGATCAGAGCAGAGCCCAGGTCCTTTTGACCAGCTCCTCCCCTGTCTCAGGACATTGCATTCCCAGCACACCCTGCAGTTATTCCCCAAAACTACAAGGGAGAAAGGAGAACTAGGTGGGTCCAAGGTCCACATCAACTTTATAGACACTAATCTCATTTCTCTTTCTTTTCGAGGGAGCAGGATTGCAAGGTTTTAGACTTCTCCTCAGTTTTGAGTATAGAGCGTTTCAGCATCCTGGCCCTGGGACCCATACTTTCCCAGAAATCCGTACCCTGTCTTCCTTAATTCTATGACTCTTATATGCTACCGTTACCACATACTACATATTTATTCTAATTTCCTTAAAAACAAAATAAAACAAATTGAAAAAAAAAAAAAACTCTTTTTCTCTATTCTGAAGTGAAGCCCATATAGAGAAAAGAAAAAATTAAAAGAAAAAAAAAAACTCAAAACACAAAACCTCCCCGAAACCGTGAATGTACAGGTCAATAAATCATCAGAGGAAAACACGTGAGCAGCCGTCACTAACTCAATTGATTTGCCAGAGCCTAGAAGCCCCTACCCCAAGTCGTGGCCCCTCGATCACTCCTCCTTTTATTCTGAATTCTGTCACTGCAGTTCAGTTTTACTTGTTTTTAAACTTTATTTCACTTGAATAATTTTGAATACATTATTTAATATGTGAATTCTTTGACTTAATATCATGTGTGAGCTCCATCTGAATTATTCCACATCAAGACAGTTGTTCACCTTCATGACTGAGCGCTATCCCATTGCATAAATACACCACAATGCAGTTGTCCATTCTACAAATGTCTTTGGGGATTTGGGTTGATTCCAAGATTGAGTTGTGACAAATAATACTTAGATTAACATTTTTTTACATGTCTCTTGATACAAATGGGCATGCATTTCTCTAGAAGTCAGGTTGCTGAGTCTTAGGAAATGTTTACATTCAAATTTGGGGTAGATAATGATATTTCTTTATCATTCTATTGAAAATCATTTTTTCTCTAATTGATGTCCATTTGCCACTTATAATTTATATCTTGGTAATTTTAATTATAGAATCATACATTTTAAGAGTTACTAAGGACTTTGAAAACCAAGTAGCTATTTTATCTACCCTGTATGAAGAGAAACAAAAATTCATGGAAAGAAAAAGAATTTCTAAGAAAAAGAACTCTATCTTTTGATATAAATATGTTTTATGTTCCCAGCTCGGTTTTATTATTCCCAGGTTTCTCTGTAGTCTTTAAGACCTGTGTAAAATAGTATTTAAGCACATTATGTGAATTTGAAAGCAAAGCACTTTCTCTGTAGGACTTTGTTCACTATGGTCTGACAAGGAACTCTTGGTAGAAACTGCGTGAGACATACATATACATCGATGAGTGTGTTCATCAGATATCATCCTAACATGCTCATGACTTTCAATTTCATGTATACAACACAATTTGAATTGCTTAACATATAATTTTGTTGGGCTTTTTGGTGGCGTTTTTCCCGCTCACCCTCCATTGACTGTTCTCCAATGTAAGAAGTCCAGTCTCGGAAGATCTATGATAAGCCTTGCTTCAGATTTGTTACTTTTCTACACATGTTTTTTGTTGTGTGATCATTTTGGCTATGGAAAAATAATAAATTATATTTATTAAAGAGTGTTTTTAGGACTTATTCAATTAAGAGTAGTTAAAATGCGGTTTCAGTACTAAGAATATCTACTAATATAAGGACAATTTAATTCAGCTTAAATACAAACAAACTTTAGCTATTATTTTCATCTTAAAATTAGATATTTCAAAGAAAGCTATTTAAAAAGATTTTATTTTTACTGTTTTCTTTTCATGGAACATTTATTTGACTTCTCATGTGCTATATCTCTGAGTCCCTCTGAGCTGAGGACAGTAACCACTCAGCAGTCGATGGAAGGACAACTACTGAGAGCAAAGTGCTATAAGCATCGCACCCTGTGATAATGAGGGGAAGTCAACTATGAAAAAGTTATCAATGGGGCTTTGGCCTTAACATACAAAGTGCTTGGCAGTCATCTCTTTCATCCTTGTATAAGAAAAAGCTGAATAAGCTAAAAATCAGTGATTTTTCTTGGACCCATTAGAAAATTGAGGCCGCAAGTTGAACAGCCACCTTGAATTCTGGAGAGATAGGTGGATAGAGAACCACATCTGAGGCCAGTTTACCTGGAAGCCAACAGACACATAAACTGGCACAGAAATGGTAATTTTGACAAATCACTGGAGGCTGAATGTGGACTTGTGTGAGAGTGAGAAACTCCCGGGGCCATAGTTTTAGGGGTCCACACTCTCCCAGGAGTCATGTTCATACCTCTGGGAACTCTGCCAGATTCTCACGGGGAAGAACTGAAAGAAAATATCCTCCTGGCAAGGGGAAGGGTGAAGTAATTATTGTGAAATGCACCCAGAGGAGAAGTCTCCATAAAAGAACTACCCTCCAAGAAAGAGACTTACCAAAGACTTATCTCACATGGGCTGAAGGGCAGTTAGACGCCCCCAGCCTCCTCCAGACTTCCCGTCTCACCTGGGGTGGGAATGGAAATCAGAATAAGAAATACCAGCAACAGTCACAGCCCAGGGACATGAACACACTGAAGACTGAGATTTAATTATAAGATTACAGAATTCTTCCCTTCTCCCTCAGAACAAGGAAAATGATCTGGGACAGAGAGTGCACTGTGAAATGATAAAGAGGTAAATTCACCAAATGACAAAACAGAGTATCAGAATATGGCACAAAAACCGAAGCCAGTAACTGAAAGATTAAGCAGACTACAAACCTGTAAGAATGCAGTCAGTCTGAACTGCACTATCAAACAGTGTGATCCAGTGGGGATGTTTGGAATGCTCCATCCCATAGCAGCAGAATACATAGTCTTCTCAAGCTCACGTGGCACATTCACATGATAAACCACATTCTGGGACATAAAACACACCTTAAAAAATGTAGAATATAGGCAGTCTACACTTGTATGATGATGCAAAGTATTTTCTCCAGGCCACAGTGGAATTGAACTAGAAATCCAAAACAGAAAGACACCTAGAAAATACTCAGATACTTGGAGATTAAACAACACATTTCTAACACATGGGTCAAGAAGAGCCCTCAAGGAAAAGAACATTTTTTTGAATTAAATGAAAATACAACTTTTCAAAATTGCTGGGGTGTAGTGAATGCAGTGTTTTATGACTTTACAATACATATTATGAAATGTATGTATTAGAAAACAAGAAAGGTCTATGATCAATTATTAAAACTTCTACCTTTGGAAGACCCACTTCAACCTAAATCAAATAGATTATGATAAATAATAAAAGAGCAGAAATCAATGAAATTGAAAAGAGGTAATAGAGAATATCAACAAAATCATAGCTGGTTCTTTGAAAAGATCAATAAAATTGATACATCTGTAGTTAGACTAGCCAAGAAAATATGAGAAAAGACACAAACTGCCAATATCAGAAATAAAAATAGAAAAATAGGTCATCACTACTGTTCCCATAGACATCAAAAAAGATGGCTGCTTTCCTCTATACCAAAATTAAACATTGGAATTTGAAATTAAACATAGAAATTCCATTTATAATAGCACTGAACAATGAAGTGTGAATACTTAAGTGCAAACCTAACAAAATACATACAGGAAACAGATGCAGCAAGCTGCAGACTGATGAAAGAAATCCGAGAAGACCTAAATAAAGAAGAGATATTCTGTGCTCATGGCTGGAAAACTCAGTATTGTTAAGACTCCAGTTCTTTCCTACTGATGGGTAGATTCCATATAATCCCAAGTAAAATCTAATAAAGCTATAGATATTGAAAAACTGAGTTTAAACTTTATATGATATATGAAAAGTCAAAAGACCCAGAATATCCAACACGATACCAAAGAAAAAGAAAGGGATAATGGATGACTCACATTATCCTATTTTAGGATTTATTAGAAGCTATAGTAATTAAGACTACATGGTTCTGGTTAAAGAAAAAATACATAGAACAGAACTAAATAGAGAGCTCAGAAATATATCCACACAAATGTAGTCAAGTGACTTCTAACAAAGGAGCAAAAGTGACACAATGGAGAAAGAATAGTCTTTTCAACAAATGGCGCTGGAACAATTGGAGTCCATATGCAAACATAACAAATCTAGACACAACTTTATACCTTTCAAAAAAATTAACTCAAAATTGGCAATATACTTGAGGGTAAAATGCAGAACTATAATATTTCTTGAAAAAGACATAGAAGAAAATCTAGGTGGCCTTTAGTTTGGCAATGAGTTTTAAATAGAATGTTAAGAGTACACTCCATGAAATTAAAAGGTAAAAAGTTGTTCTTCATTAAAAGTAAAACTTTGGCTCTGAAAAAGACAGTATTAATAGAATGAAAATAAGCCACAGAATGAGAAGACATATTTGTAACACATATATTGCATAAAAAAATTGTACCCAAGATATACCAGAGCTCCTAAAACTCAGTAATAAGAAAACAAAGCAAAGAACACCTCTTATATACTCCTGGAAAGGGCTGGAACACATTCTGCTAAGCGAGGTATCCCAAAAATGGAAAAACAAGCACCACATGTACTCACCATCAAATTGGTATTAACGGATCAACACATAAGTGCATATATAAGAATAACACCTATTAGATGTTGGGCAGGGGGAAGGGGGGAGGAGGGAGGAGGGGACAGGTATATGCATACACAAAGAGTGCAATGCGCACTACGCAATAGGATGGACATATTTGAAACTTGGACTGAAGGGGGGAAGGGGGGCAAGGGCAACACACGTAACCTAAACATCTGTACCCCAATATTATGCTGAAATAAAAAAAATATATATCAGACACCATTACTGAAACTGTACAATTTTATAGATTTACAGTAATACTTTTCCGGACTCATTTACTTTATCATGTAGCAAGAAATAGTGTACTTTTAATGAAAATTAAGCAGTGAAAAGCAAGTATGCAACACAACAGGGCATGGGGAACAACGTTTCAAAGCAAAACTCAGGCCAAAATATCCTATGTGTCACTACTCTTTCACAAGGTAGTAGCCAACTAAAACTAACCATTTTCTTATCACTGGACCAGTCCAAGGTGGAAGAAGAGGAGGAGGTAAGGCCTGTCTGTGTTCACATAATGCCATATGTGGCATTCTTTAATCAGAAACTTATTTCTTCATTTCTGAAATTGAAGGCAAAAACCAACTTGGGGGTTATTAGAGAATTACTTCTCAGGATTCTTCTAAGTATAAGAGGTAAAATCATTACGAATTTCTAATAATACCTCACTGGAAGCCTAGATGAGCTAGTTAAGCTAAGTAAGAAGGGCTCAGCTCTTGCAGCTATCTCTACAAAGGCAACCAGATGTCGTTTAAGTTTACAAGAGCTCTGTGTAAGTCTGACTGCCGGCTTTCACCATCCATTCAACTTCTGTCTTGGTTTGGATCTTGGAACCTGACTGCCTTGGTCAGACCATTTGTTGCATTTTAAAATAGTTCTTTATATTTCTTCTCTTTCTTTGGTCCTGAATTCTCCCAATACAAACCTCAGCCCTGGGTCCAATAGATGACATTAATTCATAATGAATTTGAAGGTGGCTTAGATTTTATTTATATTTGCAAAAGTCTTTAGTCTTCCATTTCTGGCAGGATAGTGAAATAGATGCTTGGAATAACTTCCCACTACAAAACTAATAATAATGAATAAAATGCATCATCGAATGGGTAGGAAAATGAAAATCCTCAAAGAATTAGCTGACTTATCTCTTTTTTCCCCAGAATAAATGTTATCAAAAGTTCAGTACTTGTCACCAAGGCTGAATCGGTGAGAATGAAAAATGAGGACAAATAGTTTGAGGAAAAGGAAAGAGAAGTTTATTAATTTGCTTGCAAATGAGGAAAATGGTAGACTCTCATCTTAAAGTACCATTGTCCTGCCTTTAAACAAAATACAGGACTTACTAAAGGAGGGGTTTCAGAGGTTGGGCTCAGGTCTATGTGACCAGTGTCACATGTCATGGCCTTGGGCTATTGTTGTTTAACTATAGTTGGTTGTTTTGGTCAACCTTATCGCAAGTGAAGATGGATCCATGACCTCCAAACAATTCTGTTGAGCCATCTCCTGTGCTTTAAGATACAAAGAACAAAGAACATTTTTCTGCCCCTTTGATTACTGGCCTTGGGGAGGAATGCAGGTTTTAATGTCCAAAAAGGGTGAGGATTTTCAAAGAGACAATTAGTAATACATTTTGCCATGTTTCAGACCTTTACCTCTGCTACATAAATTCTTTTTCTTCACTTTTGTTTTTATATGTCATATTTTTATGTTTTTATATGTCATTTTGGAAAGTCATTATGACTCGTAATATTTTTTTTTAGTAATATGGGGGGGGCGGGGAAAGGCTGATTAGTACAGGTAGCTGGGCTGTGTTTCTCTGGGTGGTTTAGGTCCTTTGCCCTGAAAGGCCCTTCCTGAATCAGAGCACTAGGGATGGCTTGCTGTTGTATCTGGCCCGTCTTTTGGACCATGCTTTATTCAGCTCTTTGAATGTTTTAATATTTCATTTCTAGCTTCCAAACTTTTCTCCTAACTATTGGTCCACTTATGTAACCTTTTCTTCTCATATAGCACCACAATTGTGCTTTCTTTTTTAACTTAGTATTTCTAACTTCAATAGGTATGGATCAAGATAAAAAGCAGACAAGTGTATTCAATTTCCTTTATTTAATCTGCAGTAGTGATTATCAAATTTTATTTTGAGACTGTAGAAGACAGCAACTTTATTTGGAAAGTATAGTCCAAGACTTATGTTGAGTGGAAGAAAGAAATTCTGGGTTATGGTTGTAATGTGACTGGAATAAGAAATCTTAGAAGATATAATGGTGTTATAAAAAAAAAAGGTCCACAATTATTTTTGATTTTCTTACCTTCCAGTGACAGGGTCTGATTCTTCTCCCATTGAGTGTGGATTAGACTTAGTGACTCACTTCTAATGAATAGAATAAAATTGAAGAGACAATGTGAGACTGCAAAGCCTAGGTGTAAAAGGTAATTCAACTTTCTTCTCACTCTCTCTTTCTCTTACATTACCCACTCTGGGAGAAATTAGATGTCACGTACTGAGAAACCCTGTGGGGAAACCCCAGTGGCAAGAAACCGAAGCCCCCAACCAACAGCCAGCAAGGAACTGAGGCTTTGGCCAATAGTCATCTGGGTGAGCTTTCTTGGAAACCTATCCTATTGCCTCAGTTGAGCTTTCAGGTTCTGGCCAACTACCTGGCCTGCAACGTCATGAGAAACCTGAGCCAGAACCACCCACATGAAATGCTTCGCAATTCCTAAATCGAAGAAACTGTATGAGACTTTTTTAAAGTTTGTTTTTATTAAGCCATTAAATTTTGGAGTAATTTGAGAGGCAGGAATAGATAACTAATATATAAGAACTAAAGAAAAGTAGGAAGATTAGATGGATATGGAAAGAATAAGTGGCAGAAAATTATCAAATATAATATTTTAAATCAAGGACGAATATAATACCACTGAAAAATAATAAGATGTATATAAAGAAGTCTATATCCAAGTTATATCCAAGTTTTATTCACACGCACATATACACACACACATACACGCAGGCACATTAAGGAATATATACACACACACAGTTTAGCAATTCATAATTTACATACTATTTTGTGAAAGAATTAAAGTGCTCTACAGAAGAAAACATTTAGATCTGGGTACCGTATCATATGTGTTTTCCACTGATAAATAATGTTCTTTTTAAAAGAAAATTATACATTTAACATTTGTGGAGGCAAGAGGTGGCTCCTTCCACTGGATTGTCCAGAACCTAAACAATGTCTCTTTGCCATCAATCGAAGTGATTACTGAGAATAAACACCTTTTATTTTACATCACCCAAACTTGTAACTTATAAATTTATAGCTGACTAAATCAGAAAGAATAGCAGGAGTATTTATTTTTGAGATAAGTTTTATTGATACTGCCCTACAGAGCTCCTTCTTAAATGAAATGAAAAGAGAGAAAGATAAAAAAGTTTATATATGACATATTAAACTATTTCTTAATACCACAAAAACATAAAAAAAACTGTCATCATCATTTCCCTTTATTTCAGCCAGAAATGGATTTTTTATGAGTTTTACAAAAATGTATTAGAGTCACAAAAGAGCTTTCACTTTGAATAGTTGTCAGGATGATAAAAAGATCTGTAAGCACCAGCGGGAAATAGGCAAAGGACCAGCTGCACGGAGCCCTCGCCCCTTCATCTCGGGAGCAGGGAGCGTTCATAATTTATAACAGTGGTTGGCTCTGAGATATGGAAAAATGTTCCACTTCCATTCACTGTTATTGCAGCAGTTATTGTTTTTTTCCTCATTTTTTTAATCAATTCTCTTGTCTTTTGTGCAACAGCGATTTTAGGATATTTTAGGGCTGCCTTTTTGAGAAGAGCTAGTTACTGTCTCCAGATTTCTATCACCAAACTGTTTCTTCAGCTCTGATAGCTCAATCAATTCTTGGCTTACAGCTGAGTACTGCTTAGCCCTAGGCTCTGCAAGCAAATTACACTGATAACAAGGTCTTTTCAATTCAGACATTCTACAGGGTTAGCTATTTGAACTTGAAAGACAATTTCCTATTTACTCATTCAGAATATACGAGTCAAATGTAAAGATATGAGGCTTCTTTTTTTTGGATTTTTTAGTTTTGTAGCATTGGATTTTGTCATAAATATCTGTTCATTAAATTTTTACAGTACAAATAAAGTGATACATTGGCAATAATCAGGTAGATGTGAGCTAGACAAGTAGTTCAGATTCCACAAACTTTTTCTTTGTTTAATCATTGATTTATTTTGAAAGGTGGGTAGGTAAGCAGATCGTGCAGCTCCTAACTTGCTTTTAAATGTACCTCAGCTACCAAACATTTACTTCCCTTTGGTGTCTATAAACCTGCCTTGACATCGCTGAGTCTACGCATATCAACAGGTTTTAACTGTCAACGGAAAAGAATGCAAACTCTGTAACATAATTTAAAGAGGTTTATTCTGAGCCAAGTTTGAGGATCATGGCCCAGAGCCATGCCCAAGAATCCTTGAACAAGTAGACTCGCTGTGGTTAGGTTACAATTTGGTTTTATGCATTTCAGGGAGACAGGAACTACACGTAAAGTCATACATCAATACACGGAAGGCATACATTGGTTTGGCCCGGAAAGGTGGAACATCTCAAAGTGGGGAGTGTAGGGGGCTGGGTTTAAAGACTTTTTGATTTGTAATTGGTTATAGAAATGAAGCTTTGTCTACAGGCTTGGAATGTTTTAAGAGGTAAAGAAGTCTATTAATCAGAGACAAGCCATCGGCCATATACCCAAACTCAAGTGATTTATTATATAAATTGAGGACCTGCAGGTGTGGTTTAAGCTTTGTCTTCCGTGGCTTTAGGCCTATTAATGAGTTATAAAGGGTATTTCCAAGAAGGGAGGGGGCATGATGAGGCAGGCGTGACCTCCCTTCTCATGGCCAGCAACTCAACCTTAGGGTATCTCTGGGGTCCATTCGGTCAGTTGGGGGGCTTAACATTTTATTTTAGTTCACATAATAAAGCAGGCGCTTGGAGTTTCAGTAACCACATCCTACGCGCGGGCAAGTCCACAAATAGAAGGCAGAACACTTTTCAGTTAAAATTTGGATAATCCAGAATATTATTTCTGAATACCTTTTGTTGTTTATTTATTTAGTCTGTCATTCAAAGACAGGTATTTAATCTCTTATTGTAAGAATTAAGTTAAGTGGTGAGAAGAAAGAAACTCTGGACCAGAAATGTGAATCCCTGGGGAGCGGTTTGGGAGATGCTAGTCCTGACTCTGAAACCTGCTAACTTTTTTCTCTGTTTATTAACAGAGATCTAGGGGAAACTGAATATATTCCAGGTATTGTCGTAGGCCCTGGGGATGTTACAGCAGGGCTGACCGGGAATAGACTGAGAGACACATTCAGAGATTTGGCAAAACAGGTTTTATACTTCACACCGGCTGGCAATTTGGCCCGGAGGGGAATTTACTCTCCCCAAATTCTGAGCACCAGACAAAGAGCATCGCAATCTTTTATACACTCTGCTTAAGGGGGAGGGGCACGGCTACAGCAGGGTTAACTTTAGTGAGGCAGAGTCCTAAGCTACTTTACAGCCTGGTACACTAATTGCTGCAGGTGATTTATGAGGGTGGCCGCTGTGGGGTGGGGGGGGGTCACAGGGGAGGAGGAGGAGGCCCAGGGAAGGATCGCAAGAGAGAAGAACCCAATAGTGGAATTTTCCAATTTTCCACTTCAGGGATACACCGTGAACCAAACAGGCAACGGCCCTATTCTCATTTAGGACAAAACCTCTCTTGCTCCAGTTTTCTGAGCTTTAACTGAAAATAGTATCAGTCCTTCTTACTCTGCTAGGTGGGTAGAAAAGTGAAAATGAAGTGGTATATGTGAAAATACTTCGGGATATGTAAACCACTAAGGGAATGCAAGGCATGATCTTATCACTAGACATCTGTAGACCCTCGGTGAGTTTCCCTGTAAAACTCTTCTTAAATAACTGATGATAATTTTCTCTCTCATCTCAGACTTCCACAACCTTCAAAAAAAACTAAATAAACATTATACTCTTTTAACCATAACAAGAATATACATTTTTTTAACGTCAGCTATATATCTCTCGAGATGTGCTTGGGGAGGAAGGCGGACGTTTTTCCGGGGCCCATGCAGTGTTGTGCCCTTCGTATCAAACCGCACTTCCATCTCAGTCCACTGCGGGGCCAAGGAGGGATGAAATTAAGACTTTGAAATATTCAGTCCGTCCAGACAAAAAGTGTGTGTAATGTTTATAAAATACAAGTCCTGAGCCAAATACAGCAACCCTGAGGAAGGTGCAACGCAGTGGGTGTCCACATCTGACAGGTGACGGCTCGGTGAGAAGGTAAGAGCACGGGTGGACCAGAGAGGACTACCCCACAACAGTGCAGGGTGTTCTCAAAAAGAGAGGGCACTGCTCAGCAAGGCCCAGAATCCCTTATTAATTCATGTAAAATTGCACTTTTAGAGGATTTCACATTATCTATATTAGGATTTAGTATCAGTCAAATAACTTTCAACAAAATCAGAGGTAACAATGCAAGACACAACTAAATGTGTATGGAGCGTTCATTGGATATCTTCTATGTGCCTGGCACTATAGTTTCAACAGGATTATGACACCATCGCTTCTTTCAGGGAGGAAATATCGATTAGAGAAACATCACCGACAGGGGAAATCGAAACCAAATTGCAAAAGACAGAAGGTAGGTAGACTATTACTTAGAAGTTTCCAAAATAAAGACCACATTAAAAACATATTTTGCATGCTAATAGTGTGACATAGACACACCAAATTGATGCAATAAGAAATCCTGTGCAGAAAGAGAATCCTTAGTCAATTATGGTGAACACTTGGATGCACTTCCAAGGACAACTTAAATAAGAAAATTATCTTATGGAAAGTAGTCATTTTCTCTGACTTGAGCAAAAAGTTTGAAACAGAAAAGACAAAATATAGTCTTTTTTCTATTACGAAAGTAAAATAAAACAGACAATTTAGGAAATATAGAAATGAAAGACAAAAATCAGCCATATGTCCGACAGCAAAGACATGCTCTGTCGTGGAAAAATTTTGTAATGTTGTGGTGAACATACCATATATTCAATTATATTTGCTGTGCATTTCATTTAATAGTAAACATGGGGAAAACATTTTCTGTTTCTATTTGATCTGTTCATAATTGTAAGAAAAGTTTTTTCTTTACACATGGCCTTTATCTACAGCCCTGCAAGTCCTTCAACGAGCACAGAGCAAAACAGCCGGAGGTCCATGCAGCTGACAAGTCGTCATGTTCCCAAACACAAAGTGCAAAGATGACACCAAATCCACGCACGTTTACTTGAGTTTATTCCCAATAAAGCATCACACACTTAGGCAAGTATAAACACCTGGTATTAAATATTAGCTTAAGCTGTACTCCTATTCTATGTTTAATTTCTTTAGGAACATCCATACTGTTGTCCGGCACTAATTCACATTCCCGCCAACAGTGAACAAGGGTTGCCATTTCTCCTTCTCCTCCCCAACACTTGTTATCTGTCTGTCTATCTATCTATCTATCTATCTATCTATCTGTCTGTCTCTTTCCCTCTCTCTCTTAAATAATGGCCGTACTAACAGGTGTGAGGTGATATCTCACTGTAGTTTTGTTTTTTTTTTTTTTATTTCAGGGTATTATGAGGGTACAAACATTATGGTTACACTTTATGTCTTTGCCTCCCCCAAGTGAGGGTTAAAGACGTGCCCTTCCCGCCTACAGTGCTCCCCGTGTCCTTTAGTTGCGGGTTTACCCCCCACCCCCAAATCCCCCTAATCCCTGGAGAGTGTTACTGCCATGTGATCACCCTATTTGCATTTCCCTAAAGATACTCAGTATCAGCAATCATCAGGGAAATACAAACTAAACCTATTTTCAACAAAAACAAAAAAGAATATGAACAAAGAAATGAAACCTTTAACTCAATCCTTTACCATAGAGGTTTCTACCCTTTTGTCAGAGAGCTCTAGAACTGCCAGTTAGCCACTGCAGTCTTCCCTGTTCACTTGGCATGTTAGCGTGTCTACGCTATACTCACCAAAAGACTATAGTGTGTATAGTCTCTGTGAAGCGATATGGAAAAGTATTTGCTTAACCATTTTTGAAAATGATTCTAAAAACTAATTTTTTAAAAAAATGTAGCTATGCTAAAATTAAGTAGGGGAAGGAGAGAAGGAGGTGGCAGCAGAAGAGCCAGAGTGTGGAGAGCGTATTTTTAGGGAGAGGAAGATACAGTCGTTCAACGGCAACACGTCTGTGTAATGGTATAGCTTTTTGCTTATCACCCTTAAGCCTCTGCCAGGAATTAAGGGCATCAAGTGTGATCTGGGGTGTTTTAAAGTAGTGATAGGTACACAAAGCGGAGAATTTAGAAAATGCAAACACATAAAATAGACAAAACCGCTCACAATCCCCACCAAGCAGACATGAACACTATGAATATTTTTGGCCTGCCTGAATGTATATGTGTTTAGAGAGTGGTGGCAGGCATGTTAGGGGTGCGTGTGTGTGTGTGTGTGTGTGTGTGTGTGTGTGTGTGCTTACCCAACCTTTTTTTCCACTTTATGTAATGAGTAAATGTTTTGTTGTTGTTCATACTTGGGATCTTACTATATTTCGCTCATCCATGAAATAGTATTTTCTTTTATTAATAAAAATAATTATTCCCTTGCATGGAGGCACCATGGTTTATTTAATCATTTCTCATTGGACATTTAGGTTTTCTCCCATATTTTCTCTAATTCAAACAACATTGTGGTAAACATCATTACATAAAAGTCCTTTCTACGGCATCTAATATTTGCTTAAGAAAGTTATTAAAATTGGAATTACACGGTATAAATTTTATTATACTTATTTTCTCCATTTTACAAAGAATGTATTTTTACTGTAGAAAAATTAGAAAATATAGGTACATACAAAAAGACAAAAAAGAAAATTTAAATAATCCAAAATGTAAAGCCCAGTGACAACTGGTTGGCTCATTTTGGTTTTTTGTCTTTCAGCCTTTTTTCTATTCAGCTATAGCAAATGAGTATGAGTCCATTTTTTTTTCTTCTTTTTTTAATAAATATTCTGTCCTGCCTACATTATAATCTGTGACTTTTAAAAACTTGATGATATCTATAAATGATTTATTCTATTAAATGCACATATCATGGTTTTTAAGAGCTATGTAGTATTTTATGTTGCGGAGGTATCGTAATTTATTTAGCTATTATTTTCAACATTTGGGTCATTTCCACATTTTGCTTATATAAATGATACTATAAAAATCACCATGCATAGTTTTGTATTTTACCAGTTAGTTCCTAGAATAAATTCCTAAGAAATAGAATTATTGGATCAAGAGGTATGCTCTTTTAAATTCTTTTGATATATTTGTCTAAATGCCAAGAAATATTGTACCCATTTCTAGTTCTACCAAAAGATTTTTTCTACATCAATGGCAACAGTATTACCATTTTTTTTCCTAAAATTTGCGAGTCTCATAGGTAATAGATGTTTTTTCTGAAATATGAATTTGTAATTATTTGATTAGCAAAGGAAGAACATTTTTTATTTATTTAATGACCATCTTTACATCTTATAGTTTCAAATATATATTATTCATTTTTCTATAGGAACTTATGTGTTTATGTCTATAAATTATATATGCATACATATACACATATAGTGGTAATCCATTCAGTTATATTTCTTGCAAAAATCTTCCAATTTGTCCTTGGTCTTTTAAGTTTGTTCTGATGTCTCTTGTCATGTAGTAGTTTTTAATTTTAATGTAGGAACAATTCTCAGTCTTTTCCTTTGTGATTGTGCTTAGGTCTTATTTAAGAAATTTTATTTCTGACTTTGCCTCTGTAGTTCCCATGATCTTTGTTGCTGCCTCCAAACAGCTCCCACTGCTATGGTTTTTTTCTGAAGCTATTGTTTAGATTCAAGATTCAGGATGACTCGAATCCTATTATGTTAATTCTTTTCCTGTGGGATTAGTCAGTAAGAGGAAAAAAATAACACTGTCTGATAGATAATTGCAAATATTTCTCACATCTGATTTGAATATAGAATTCAAAGTTCTTTAGAAAAATGCTAAAGAATCTGAGAGCAATGACCATGGATTGTGTAAGTATTAGCTTTGCCACGTTTGAAAAAATCATTATGGAGTATTGGATATTGCCTATGAGATGCACCATGAAGATTTGAACAAAGCCTCATCGCATAATAGACGAAGAAATGGAGACCCAGAAGAACTGAATCACTTATTTAACTTTGCATGGCTAATCAGTGGCAACACTGGCATAGAAATTCAAATAAGTGCTCCCAATTCAAAGTTGCTTTAGAACACCAGGCAATGCAAAGCTTTGCTCTATTCTAAAATTTAGTTAAGATGTATGAGGCATATTCTCAAACACAGGAAGGCGGTTTCATCATTATCATGCAACTGCTAGATCACAAATAATGGCCTTGTTCTCTCCAGAGATTCCTCTTAGACATTACATTCAGAATATGCTAAAACAAAAAGAACTCACTCCTTCCTTAGCAGAACAGTCAGGTTGATTGAAATATATTTTCCTCCAAAAAAGAAGCCTTTAGAGACTTTTTGCATTTATGCTGGCAAATAAATGTTAATTCTTTTGTTCTAAGACTTTCTACCTGTCAAAATATAAAATTGAAAATTTCTCCTTTTTCATAATAAAAATCTATCTTTTACAAACACAACAGTGGGATTTTTCCAAAGCTTAAGTCAAACAAGTAGTATTAGAAATGAAATTGGATCTTGTGAAAACATTGCAAGTGAATGAAAACATTGCTATATCCCGAAGTCTCACAGGTAGTAAAAAATCTTGGGAGAGAGGAATTGTAGTGACATTTTCAGGGACTAACTCTAACCTTTATCTGACCTGTTCGACTTAAATTTTCAAATAATTCTACTCTTATGTATAGCAAAAGCCATCTTATTCCTATAAGATTTATTTAAGAAAACATCAGAAAAAACTATTCAATTAATTTTTGAGTTACTTAGCAATATGAATGCAAAGCTTCCACTTTCTTCATTTGAAGAAAAATATTTTTTTCAACTCTGACTTTCATTTAAGTCTCCAGCGAAGTTCAGTTCAGTTCTCTGTCATCTGCCTACACAACTATATGTATCAAATCTGATCCTAATTTTAAAAGTGTTTCCCGACTCTGGATTAAAAGAAGAGGAGGTTGGAAATTTTCCATTAAAATATTTCTTTCTCTTTTCTGTTTCCCAGAAATAAAAATCTCTTTCGAACTAGTTTTTTTTTTTATCCTAAGGGAAGGAAATCCAAGTCCCAATATTTTACTATATCCACATTTCTAACCCTAAATAAAAGCAAAACAAATTTAAAAAAGCACTGATATTCTGATATGATTATAATATTAGATATGAAATCAGAGACAAAAGGTACAGGTAACCCTCAAGACCCATGGACAATAAAGATAAATCTATCCCAGGAAGATTTCAAATAAAAATTAACAAGACATCAAGTATAAGACCTCTGCTTAATAAAGAGATTGATATTTAAGGTTTTTCTTTTTAGAGCAGATTTTATGTTTACTTTTCTGTTCCTTGTGGTTAACATCATGACTCTTCACTACAAAACCCAAACTGCAACTTCAATCAAACCAGGAAGTTAAATATGCTGGAGGTTTAGGAATAAAACTTGTCTTTATTTTTGAAATTTTGTCAACAGTGACTTTATTCATTTCTTTTCAGAGGTTTCTGAAGCCACCTTTAAAATAGAGAGCTTTATAAAAAACTTAAAGGATTTTGCTTTATATTTACCTAAGACTAGGGAATAAATTCCAGCATTCTGTGTACACTTATATGCTAGTAATATACACTTCTGTCCGGGCTGCATGTGGAATTTTACCTCCTAATTGCTTAGAAAGGTATTGAGAATTTCATTGCAGTTTTAACTTGAGGCTTTAGCATCAAGAATTACAGATGTGGTGAATTAGTTTTTTTCAGGAAGATAAGTGCTATGCCTTGTGCAAAGATGAAATGTTTATCTTGAAGGAATTTTTCCTTTAATATCCTGAAGAGTGGGTCGGGATGTCTTGTGAGAATAGGCTTTCTTGTGAGATGGCAGTCTTCATAGGCAATTTGAAATGAATCACCCAAGATTTGCTTCTTTTTGCTAAACATAATTCCATCTTTTCTCTCCACTCCCACCCCATCCACCTCCATCCCCATCTCTCCTAGGGGGTTGCTTTGGGAACAAGAGAAAAGAATCATCACACAACCATATAACAGAGCTTCCCAATTAATGAGCTATTTCCAGGGATTATATCACTCGCTTTTTGATTATATCACTTGCTCATTGTACATAGGCATGGGCTTATGGCTGCAGTTTACAAAATCAAATGGCTCATTTATATTTCTCACTGGGAAAAGTGGGAAATAAGTATATTACCATTTTTGAGGCCTTCAACTAGAAAGCCAATATAAAGGCAGCAGGTAAAAGCAAACTAAAATTAGTAAAATTCTCAAAATTTGACAGTAAAGGACAAATGTCCTAACTGTACGATAGGATTTCACACATATGGTCACAAAATAAAATGGAACATAGGTTTTCTTTGCAGATCTTCTCTGTGACATTAGATAAGTCATTCATCCTCTCTGACGTTGTTTATATGTAAAGGTTAATAATAATTGCATGTATTACTAACCTCCAAGGATCAAATTAAATAATGTCCCTGAAGGCTTGTAGTTAACTATAAAGTACTATCTAAATGTGACATATCATTAGGAAATCCCATTAACATGTGTGTACCAGAACCACGTGGATGTTGTTCATGTAATGAACTGTTTCCAAGTCCCTCTATCTTCAATGATATTCAGTGCAGTGACCATCCCATCTTGGATTCCTCCTAGTTCAGAACCTAACTAAGCAAAGCACGTGGGCACAGGTAGTTGGGGGTGACCCCAGGAAGCACCAGGGAGGAAGTGGGAGAAGTGTGTAAGAGTATTAGGAATGAAAGAAAATTCAGTACAGTGTGTAACAGCAAGTTGGTTACCTCTGTGGGCAATTGGGCTCAATCCTTCTGGGGACAGTCCTCAGAATCTGTCCCTAGAAGATCAGGAGGGCTCCCTGGAGATGAACCCCCTCCCTGGCCACTTTGCCACCACCTCCAGGTTAGCTGCTTGAGGCTGTGCAGTAGGAAGCCAGAAGCCAACAGGCAGAGAAGACACACTGGAGCTGGGCTGGAAAGCTGTCCCCCTGCTGAGCCCTCTGGTGGGGGAGAGGGGAGCCTGTATGTGGCAGGGCATCCACAGTGCCCGCTACAGCGACATTTCAGTGCAGTGAAACAGAGCGCTGTTTAGGAGAGTGCCCTCTGAGAAAATGAGACCTAAATTTCCTGTGTTAAGCGTCCCTTTTCCCTCTGGGTGCTCAACTCAAAAACACTATAGATCCAAGTTCCCAAGAACAAAAGGGCCACAGAGAGAAGAAAGGATAACTGAAAGGAAAATAAATTTTTCCCACTCCGTCCAGGCACCTTTCCCTTTGTCTGCTTCAGAAGGAGCAGGAATGAGTTTCTATTTGTTCAGGTAATTTTAAAATAAAAAGAAAATTAAGATGAGGGTGGAGGCCACACACAGGATCAGAGAAAACACAAACAAGAAGGAGAAGTAGGAGGAGAGAAGGTCCACATATATCTGCCAGGTGAATGGGAGCTAGAGTTTCCCAGCTGCTAGGGAAGCCATGTATGTTTGTTCTGTGTCAATTTTCAGTGACTTTCAGGCAAAACCTGAAAATTCTTTTCTTGTTGGAATGACATTATACGAAAGCGTGAAGCTAAGTTTCAACTTTTGGCAAATATTTAGGTCATAACTGACTCAACAGATGGTGGAAAGTCAGGGTAAGTCATTTCATTCAAATGAAGGCTGCAGCTCACTGAGGAAGATGAAGAGCTGTCATCATTTCCAAGAGCCTTGGGGCTTTTAGAATAGTTGCCAAGCATGTTTATATCAAAAACTTAAGATTTTCATTTGCTTCCAGAAAAGAACAATTGGAGTTATGAAATATTTTTTTTTCTTTTCAGCTTACCTTCTTGTCTCCATAATGCAAGTGAAATTTCTACATAATGTTTGTTTCAAAACTATAAAGATTAAATAATATATTGAATAAATGTCCTTTTTTCCTTCAGACTTTTCCAGTTTATTGGGGTTTGTCTCATTGTTTGTTTGGTTTTGTTTTGTTTTTATCTGTTTGTGTGGTTGCTGCTTCTCTAAAGCACATACAAATTATCTTCAGTCTATATTATATTTTCCTGGAGACACAAAGATGGCACAAGACATAATGCAGGACTTCATTTCCAAAACAGGGCAGATTTCCTTACCTACCGACTAAAACACTGATTTACACTACTAGAAAGTATATCAGTGTTTCTCAATGTTAAAAATATTAATAACTAAGTGAATAAAAATTAATATTATATGCATTTTATGTTATGCTTTAGAAACTTCATATTTAAATGAACAGTTTCAATCTATTTTTATCTTCAAAATGAAAATAAAAAGTTCCCGTGTGTAATGAACCTAAAATAAACCGTAAACCACTATAACAACGTCAGTCACTATCAACGTGCCCTACGCAGCTACATCTGCTGCATAACATTTGGTCTCCCGCCTACAGAAGAACCTTTTTGTTTAAATAAAAAGATCAAACATCTCAAAATACTTGTAATTTACAATAACAGCAATGACTACATCTCACTACTCCTACAGCCAGCCTCGGGAGCAGCCCGTGCGCGGCTGTGCTACCTCAGTAGGCGCCACGGCTGCCCTCGGGAGTGGGGACTCCAACGTGAGAAGTGTGAAATACAATGAAATTGTTCACACCTGCTATTGCTACACGCATAGGGTTTCCGTTTGCGCTACCAAAAAGCACTCGCTTTATTTGAAATTATTTCTTTTAATTCTCCAGAATCTAGGCTCGAGGCTAAACAGGGATTTTGCTACAGATGTTACTACATAGCAAACCGTCATGTGTTATCTCAGTAAACTGGAAATGCATCCCCTTTGCTTAGTGTATATGGGAAGGAAAATTGGTAGCCCTACAATCTTAAGTTGTTTTGAAGACAATTATTTTAGACTTTTAGTAGTTAATAGTAGAAGTAGTCCCTCAGGCTGTGTGTGTGTGTGTGTGTTTAGGGAAGGCGGCAGTCTGGGGTATTTAAGTAGAAAGGAAATGTACTAAGTTAAGTTATAACAAATAAACAGAGTTCTCATATTATAATGTGATGGACCCAAGCTTTACATTCTCAGGGCTTAAAAAATATCCCAAGGAAAAAGACAAAATTACTCTACTATAAAAATACTTAACATTTGTATAATGCTTTATAGTTTACAAAGTGCTTTGAACTATGCATTATTTCATTTGCTCACGACAGGAACTCGTATTTTCCAAAAACAAATGAGGGGCTTCATTACAGGGGAGATGCATGATACAGACATTTAACTTACAGGCTGCCTTTTAGGTACAACTCTTCCATCTTCTTAATCTTCTAAAAAAGCAACGTGACTGTCATCAACTAAGGTTACAAATATCAAATATTACAAAAGAATGGGAAACCATCTGCTGACACACAGGACATTTTAGAATTTTGTACTCATCTCCCATTTATCACTGAGGAATTGATCTTTTTTTTAAAGAAGACGATGACTTGAATACTCAGCTATGGTCTGATAGACTTTCTTTTCATTCATTTCTTTAGTTATGCTCACCAAGTCTTAAAGTTGAAGCTTTATACAAACAACTGCATGATTTTCACAGTCCTCACTTTAAATTCTGATTCTCAAGTAACATATACATACTGTCCTGGGGAGATCATCACTGTCTAGGTGTGGCTCTCCACCTGACCACTCAGAAATGGGATGTTTTTAACACACTGAAATAATGCTAATCTCTTCAAAATAGAGTCACGTTACTGAGGCTCCTAAAACTAATGTAAGAACACTGTAATGTCAAATTACTTGTTTACAAACTGAGTGTTTTACAATGAAGTGAGTGGATTGAGTAGTCTACCCTTGGTCCCTCCACCACTTAATCCATAGCATCTGCTCAAACTCAATTTCCCTGGAACCAGACCCTACTCCCTGCCCACTGGTCCCCAATACTGTTTGGTCCATCCCTTCAAGCAGCAGCAGCTGTGGGGCTAGAGCCCTAGAATCACAGAGGTTGCTAATTAATCTCAGTGGGTTGCTAGGGGAAATCTACGTATCTTTTGATATGATGGAAACTCAGCCACCTTCAAGACATGGTCTCCAAAGTCAACCTGAGCATCAACATCCAATATCAGATGAGAGAAGAAAAACAGTTTGAAGAGGGCACTTTGATTGTCCACAGCCTCCGTCAGAGGGGCAGAGAGCACTCTGCTCTAACATTGCCATTGAAGACCACAGGCCCAGCCCCCCCTAGATGGAGGAACATCTGAGGAGTGTGGGTCCTGGCTGGGTAGCCACCTCCATTCTGCACATTGAGAAGAAACACGAAGCTTTGGTAGACAGTAGCCACTTTTGCCACAAGTGCTTTATGTTGTCTCCAAATACTACGAGCTCCACTGTTTCTAAAATACAGATATAGAAAGACATCTTACACATTGGCAAGTGGTTTGTTATGTAAGCGACCTGATTAAAGTTGCAGTTCTGGGGACAGAGTTCAAAGGTAAAAGCAAATTTTTGATCCTGTCTAAGGATAGGATTAGCCTTGTTTACTAAACCAACAGCAATCAGTCCTGATGTGAGAAAGAACAATCTAAATCCATGGAAAGCTATTTCTTTATAAATGCAAGATGATGTGTTATTTTTAGGTAAATGAAGCAACTCAAAGGAGGGGAAGGTGAGAAAGGGAGCTAACATTTATTGAGCATCTAGATGTGCCACATACTGCCGTAAACTGGCTAGCTAGATACTCTGTGCGTTAACTCTGTTAATCTTTACGAGATCCCCAGAAGGTGAAGAAGAAATTGAGGCACAGAGAAATCACGTGATTTCAAATCATTTGATTTACCAAAGCTCACAGAGCTACTACGTGGCAAGCAGGGATTAGAATTGAGAATTCTGTGGCTCTAACGTCAAGGCACAACCCCCCACAGTGTATCAGCATATGCCCATGACGCTGCCTGAAACAACACGCTGCTCCCGAGTGACTGTTTTAGGTTAGAGCAAGGAGAGAAATTGGCACATCTATCACTCTGATTCTGGAGATTCTGAAACACAGTATTAAAATACTCTTTTCTCTTCGACTGTGAAACAGTGCTTTCCCTACTTATTCACGTGATCGATTAGTATTCTCTGGGGAATATTTTTCTTCTTGAATCTTGAGCTTACCATCCACCAGACCATTGCTACTGCAGGAGCTACGGATGTGTGGCTGCACTGCCCTTCCCTTACTGTTCTGGAGTTCCTCTCCTAAGGCCTATCGAATCAAGAAGAAAAAGAAGACTGTGTATGTGCTTAATTAGGCATGATCAGAAGCGTTCTCTTCTTTTAAGAGGACTTCAAAAATAACCTTTTATACATAACTTTGTTAGAGGAAGATTACAGAATAAATTCCACATGTAGTTGTGTATATTCTCAACGCTGATCAATGCTGAGACTGATCCACAGGGTATCTATGGCAGGATTCACTGGGCCTGTCCTTTCAGCATGTGGTTAACCATGATGGTGGAGCCTGTGTGCAGGAGACCAGCGCCAGGCAGATGGGGTGGGGAGACGGTGGGGGTGAGAGGGGTACACCCCCCCGCCACTTCTTAAACACAGGACAGAGAACATCCTCAATTCAATAAGAAAGTGGAGAACACAAACAAAGTAATAGGACAAGTAAAAGAAATATATTTTTGAAACATCTCCTAAAGTGTTTTCCCCATCTTGGTGACCTTTTTTCTGTTTCTGAATCGTCCCTTCTGTCTTTGCTCCTCCAAGCTGGAAACAGCCGCAGGGGAGAGTGGGGGGTGGGACGGAGGGCAGTCCCATCAGAAAGAAGCCAAGGAGGAAGGGGAGAGAGAGGGCGCAGAAGGGCAGTCCTGAATGCCCCTCAGGACCAAACGCTCTGTCAACAGGAGGACAAAGACAAAAACCCAGACAGGCTACGTGGCCTCTGAGAACACAGAGGTTTGCTCCCTGATGTGTACCTGGGGATGTGGACTGTCACTCAGAGAAGCCTCTTGCTTGGCAGGAGGACATGTTTGGGTATATTGGCCACTGGCTGGAGAAAGTGTCCCCTGGACAAGCCAGCAGCCCAAAGCAGCACGAGTGTGGGGACCTTGAGGACAGAGGCGTGGGCAACAAACACTGGCCCCATCATGGTTCCCCCAACTCCAGGCGATGCTGGCACACGTCAGAGGCACCCGTGCAGCCACAGCCACCTGTGGGATGCTGCAGGGGACAGTGAGTTTCCAAAGACAGCAGGGGCACCATGGGTCCCTCCCTGATAGCCACGGGAAAGGGAAGCTCCCCCTGTGCCCCAGTCCCTTCTTTACTGAGGATACCCATGCTAGGCGGGAACAGAAGCGCTCACAGGATCAGAGGACTCAAGCGCAGACCTGGAGGTGTGCGGCGGCAGCAGCACCGACCTCGGATCCCAGACGGTGGCAGGAGTGCACCTCCAGAAGGCCCGGCCCAGGAGGGCAGCAGCTTGGAGGATACACTGGCCCAGGGGAGGAGCCGGCCCCGGAGCAGACCTCACACACCACAGGCCTCTGCAGGCACCACGAGCACAAGACTGGGATCTGAGCAACTTAAGGGCTTTCCACTCATATTACACTGACTTTGACTGCCTGTAAGATTTTTGGCTAAATTCCTTTCCGTCAGTTTTAATAAAAGTACACTCAGCATGGGTCTGTGGGGGGAGGTGAGAAGATGCTTTTCTTTATTCCAGTACACAGCCATGACCTCAGAAATTCTTGATCCACAGAAAGGCGTTAAACAAATCATCCACAGTACTCCTCTGCTGTCAACCAGCTCATTTTACCTAATACCTCACTTACCTTGACTCCTCATTGACCAACTCTCTGTTTCCTAAGAGCTGTTAGCATCTTTTAACTTTGATAAAATAAGAGAAAGAGAAACAAACAATGAAACAAAATCAAACTCACAGAGACCACTGGCTAGTATCCAAACTTCTTTATCATATGTAGTCTGTTCTAGTCCAACATCTAGAATCCTGCAGGGCCGGCCAAATTGTTTTCCATGACCACCTCCAGAGTCCCAATGATATTTTATGACCCCAGCTTCAAAACTTTCCTCCCTGCTCCACAGATCAATTGGTTCAACTTCCGAACATTTTGTTATAATCACAAGGAATTTTCTTTATCTTAACTGCTGGTTCCACTCTCCTTTTTGGGAAAAATTAAACATGTTTTGTTTTCTTTAAATCCAGTAGGTAAGTCCAAAGGCAACGTTCAAGAACCTTGGCAAGAGTTTCAATTCGTGCAATTATTTTGTTACGCACTACACTCTGCCAGAAAGCAGCACAAACAGCATAACTTTTGTGTGTACTATAAAATAACACATTCAGGAAAAATAATTTTGGACTCAAACTACTCCACTGTTTTCAGCATTGTTATTAATACAGAATTATTATATTTTAAAATAATTTGCCTTTTGTTGTGTTAATAATGTCTACAGGTATTGTAGACATACGATAAGTGAATTGAGTTCCTAGGTAAATATAACTGGTAAAGAGGCAGCACTATAAAAATAACAGTCATCTCAACACTGTTCTCAGAGTTAAGTGTGGAAGACCTCAAAGAGATTTTATGAGGAAGAATCTTTGGACGTACATACTCTCCCTGATTTATGATGCTTCCACTTAATGATGGGTTGACTTTATGATGGGGCGAAAGTGATATGGATGCACAGAAATAGCGCTTTGAATTTTGATCTTTTCTCAGGCTACCTATGCAGCAGATATCCTGTCACAATGCTAGGCAGTGGCCACAGCTCCCCGTCAGCTGCATGACTGTGCTGTTAGTCTGTGTGGATGTTCTCTGGTTCCTCGGTTCCCAGTGTCAAGAATGAGCACTGGTACCCAGTCCAGCTGATGACGGAGTGATCACAAACAGAACAATTTTATACAAACAGTCTTATCCCATTAAAGTACATAAGGAAGCTACAGGAAGTGAAAATACATTCCAGATAGAGCGGAAGAGGTCAGTCTCCAAGAGTGGAGAAAGACCTTGAAGAGTGAGCACACGCTGCCTTTTATAAGCTCACTAGTTTGCCCCGCCTTTCCTCTGGCAGGACTGGTTGCCATTTACCGCTTTGGGGGTGACTGACAGGTTGGTGTTACATAACAGATCACATGACAGGTTACATAACAGGTTGGTTATATAACAGTTTCCCTTTCTGCACATGCATCTTCCCCAGAATCCTTCTCGAAGCTCCACCCATGTTATGCAAATCAGATGGTAATGAGGTCTAGGTCAGTTAAAGGTTATTTTGAACTTTTTGCTATGTATGTTCCCACTCTGGAACAGTTCCTAGCTACAATTTAGTTTCTACTTTCTGCCCTTAGCCACTCCCTTGTCACCTGTTTACCCTCTAGCAGACCTAGCAGGACTGCGAGGATGAATGACCACTCTCTGCCATGGGCTATGTTGCCAGGTGACTTTGCCTAGCTGCAGGCTAACGTGCGTCTGGGCGCGTTTAAGGTAGGTAGGCTAAGCTATGGTGTTTGGTTGGTCAGCTGTATTAAAAGCATTTTGACTTACGGTATTTTCAATTCACGATGTGGGTGGGCAGCACCAACGTAAGTCGAGGAGCATCAGTATTTTGGGAGGATTGTAGCCATAGCAATGATCGTGAACATTTCTCCAAACAAACATTTCAATATACTAAAAAGGATGAATTAACAAGGAGGAGGTGAATCATGTAGTTTAGTCACATTTGAGATTATTATATTTTTAAAATTGGTCCTTTTCAAAACAAAACTCACATAAACTGAAGCTTTAAAATATATTTAATATTTTTGCAAACCAGTGTCAGCAATGCTTTAATCATTTATTGCTCACCACGTATAACCGCCAGATGTTCAGATTTTAAGGACTTCATGCCCACTTCCAAAACTCCCAGTACAATCCTAATTACCCACTTTCAGCTACTCGTTTCTTTGCCTGTGGCTGCAAATACTGTAAAACTGGCACCAAGGGCCACGTGAATAAAACACACTAGTAGAAGCTTGTACTTAAAGCATTGCTATTCTAAAGAGGCAATGTGGGAATTCCAGAGCCAATATTGGACATAAAATTGTCCTCTTTGAGATTCAGAAAGATGCCTTCTTAAAAGTGACTTGTGGATTTAATGGAAAGAAAACTGTTTTATAATTAGAACACCAATGTTCAAGCCCAAGTTCAGCCACTTATTCAGTACAAAACATGGAGTAACTCATTTCTCTTCCAAGTAAGGATGGTACTATTCTCTCATGTCACTCTGGGGGCTCATGTGGCAGAACTGAACTAATACACATAGCCGTGCTCAGTAAACTGTGAACACCCAAGCAAAGTGCAGATAGTATGTAGGCACTAGGAGAGGATCGTGTATTTTCAATAATAGAAAAATGTATTTGACAGATGTTTTAGAGATAAAAGATAATGACAGTGTGGTCTCAGCAAACAACACACCAAATAACATCCACCAGGTCCAGTGACATAATTTATAGTCACAGCACAAAATGAAAATGTAAGGCTCCTCTTCAGAAATCAGGAAAGAAGGGGAGCGAGACTTTCCTTTCATGGTTTCTCTTTATCTGTCATGGTGTTTTTGATTTGCTATTTGATGATGTGCTATTTGGGCAAGATGTACTCACAGGGTGTGTACAGACCCCCACAGATGCTGGACCCTCCCATGCCTCAGAGTATGGGGCCTGGCCCCACCCTCTCTGCGCCCAGCCCCACATCTGGTGGGGAGGCAACAGCGGTCCATGGGTGGGGTCCGGGGAGTGGGTGGCTAAGAGCCCATCCCAGGGAGGCAATGAGGTTCCAAGTCCTCAGAGCATACTCCATTATGCCATAGACCTTCACTCACAAAACACAGATCCAAAGTTGAAATTAGTTAAGGATTTCAATATGGTGACTGCAAAGCATTAAACTGCAAGCTCAGGGCCCCCTTCTAAGCACAAAGCTTGGCTGACTGCACCAGTGGCAAGTCCATGAATCCCCCTATCGTCTACTGTGTTTGGGGTCCATCCTAAAGCGGTGGCATGGTACACTAAGACGACAGACTCCGGACATTGATTGCTGACTTCCGACCTGGCTCTGTCTCTTACCAGTTGTACAATTCAGAGCAAGTTATTTTTTCTCCTTGGGAATCAGTTTCCCCATTTGTAAAACAAGGGTCCTAACAATAATAATAATCATTGATTTCATAGGGTCCGTTGTGCTGATTAAATGAATTACTATATGCTAGGGCCTAGTATATCAAGTACTATAGAAGTATTGTTATTTTTCATATGAATCCACATTGCAGATTCAATATGATTCCAAAAGTGAATGTGTTTAGAATCCTCACAGGAAAAGGTAAAATTAAAAGAATGAAAAAATAGAGAGAGAGAATGCAAAGACTAGCCAAAGAAAAATTGTGTAACTACATTAATATCAGAAAAAGTAATCTATAAAGCGAGAAAGATTAACAAAGATAAAGTTGAACACTTCATTAAAATAAAATAAAAGTATTATTATTTCAATAGGAATATATATAATAATCCTGAATTTGTATGCAATGAATAACATTGCCTTAAAATGTATAAAGATTGAACTATTTTCCTTAATCAGCAAAAGTTTCCTCAATGCAATGCATAAGCTATATTTTCTGAAATTTGATGGGGGCAGAATAATTGCTTGTTGAATGAATGAGTAAATAAATTGAGTAAACTAAGAAACTCTAAGAAAATCATACTGTGAGCTTCTATCATGTTTCTCACTGCCAACACAAGCAGATAAAAAAATTAATAAGACACGGAAGATTTAAGATGCACAAATAAAAATTAGCATATGTAGAATGTTACACCCAAGAATTGCAGAATACACATTATTTTCAAGCTCTCTCACTTAAAAGTGACCTTATGCTGGGCCATAAAGGAAATATCAACAAATTTCAATTGATCGAAGTCATTTCAAATACATGTTTTCTGACCACAGTACAATTCAGCAAAAAGTCAATAATAAAATGAGAACTAGAAAATCAGCGTATTTTGAAATTGAGAAATACACTTCAAAATATCTCATGGATCAAGAAAGAAAACACAATAGTTATTTGAGCTGAATAATTATAAAAATATGACATCTTAAAAATGTGAGATGTAGATATACCATACTTGAGAAAAATTTATCCCCTTAAATATGTATATTAGAAAAAAGAAAGAAGAATGATAATCTAACTTAAGAAATTATAAAAATAACAGATAAAAGCCAAAGAAAGGAAAATAAACTAAATAATAAAGAAAAAGGCTAGGCTGGGCGCGGCGGCTCACCCCTGTAATCCTAACACTCTGGGAGGCCGAGGCAAGCGGATTGTTTGAGCTCAGGAGTTCGAGACCAGCCTGAGCAAGAGCGAGACCCTGTCTCTACTAAAAAATAGAAAGAAATTAATCGGACAACTAAAAATATATAGAAAAAACTAGCGGGGCATGGTGGCGCATGCCTGTAGTCTCAGCTACTTGGGAGGCTGAGGCAGAAAGATTGCTTGAGCCCAGGAGTATGAGGTTGCTGTGAGCTAGGCTGACACCACGGCACTCACTCTAGCCCAGGCAAAAGAGCAAGACTCTGTATCAAAAAAAAAAAAAAAAAGAAAGAAAGAAAAAGACTAAAATTAATACAATAAAAATCAAATAGAAAGTATTTAAAAAAACAAAAAATGATTCTTTAAAAGAATAATAC